>PYHW01009542.1:3503252-3547716 GCA_013186435.1 Turdus rufiventris | reverse complement strand
AAAAAAAAAAAAAAAAAAAAGGAAGACTTCAAACTGTGACCTCAGAGAGCACAGCCATTAGCATCCCTCAGCCAACCTTCAGTAGAAAGCAGGTTTAGACAGCATGAAAACTGTCTCAGTACATGGTTTCAATGCTTTAAAATCAAGCTTTCTGTGCTGTAAGCTCAGGGATTTATATCTTCTTAAATAGGCCGTCCCACTCAATGCTGCTTGTGTGCATGAAAATATGAAGCATTTCACTGCAGTCACTTTATGCAAGAAATACCCCAGTCATCTTTACAATCTCTGTCACTATGCTCTGAGACTAAAGAATGAGGACAGCATGCATAATTCATGCATTAAAATTTTCTGTGCACTTCCTGCAGCAACTGTTACATCCAGTAATGGGGTATCGATCGGCTCATCGCTAAAACAATTGGAGCTGGGCAATTGCTTTGCTGCAACAAACAATATTCCATCCAAAACAGGATGCGGGCACAGGCTTCCCCCTGCAGCACTCAAGCATAACTCCAACATACATGGCATGGCATTTACATATTGCAGAGTATTTAATCAGGACTCTGCATTTCTTTTGACCTCCAAAAAATGCTGCGTTATCTGAGCCTTTTATTTGAAGTCTGTATTCTCTGCAGACTGTTTCTCCTTTAACTCTGTGCAGCATGAGAAGCAAGTATGTTTTCCTAATCCCATGTTCAAAGCACAGTGAACCTCTGAAAGCACAGATGTAAAAGCTTTCTACCCCATGACACATTCTTTGCCCCATACACACCTGAGCCATGCCTGTACCAGGAAACAAGTCCATTCTCACTTGAATCCTTTTATTGGAGTGCATATACTATATCCTATCTGCATAGACATGCATAGATACATCATTTTTGTCTAGCGCAACACACATAATTTGTATCTGCCAGGTCAATTAAAACATGTCCAGAGTTTCTACTTCTTGCCACAGATCTGAACATCTTCCAGCCTTTTCAACATACTCCTTTTTTCTGCACTCCTGTCATTTAAACAAGCTTCATCAACAGTATTTCAGCCCTATCTTCAGCAGCCTCTGGGCATTCCCCATCTCTGACTGCCACGTGCTTCTCCTCCCATACACAGGAAAACCACAACTGCCACTGTTTCATAAGAAAAAGATGGACAAAAGGAAAACATAAAGTCATGACTGAGGAGAAGCTCCGAAGCAGTATTTAAAAATAAAATAATAAGGATCTTTGACTACCCTAGCGTTGCCAAACAGCATAGTCACTGGTGTGTGAGCCACACAGAGCAGTTGTTTCCTGAAAGCCATGGAATTATTCCTTAACCTTGACATCGTGAGTCTGCTCCTTAATCACTAAAATACATCATCATCACTAAAATAAAGAAATACTACTGAGGTTTTTAAAATATATTCAAGAGGTTAGTAAGATAATAATTATTATTTACGCCTGGCAAAACAAAAAATCTTGATGAAACTGTAGCACAGAGACGCTCACATATTGATGAAAACCTGAATCTGGGCTAAAGTATGAACTCGCGTGCAACAGTACACTTCAGAGTCCTCCCAAGTAAGTTCATGGAAAATTTTCTGGAGTGAGCAGGATTTGGCATACAGTCTGGAAACTTGAATGAATAGAGGCTTTTTCAGCAAAAAACTTTTTCTTTGTTTGTCTCTCACCAAAGCAGTCACCTTTCAGTACATCCAGCACCTACTGCTTTCCCTTATGCTAAGGCATGCCCATACATTTCAGTGGGCTGGCAAAAGCATCTCCAAGAAATTCCCACATGCCTATCTGGTACATCCTTTGTCAACAGCTACCAAAGCTATAATATAACAGCAGTTAATCACTACTTTGGGATACATCAAAATCTGAAGTTGGTTTTTCAAATTCTTCACCGTTACCATACTGACTGCTGGGTCACAATAACCTCTGACAAGCATTAAGCTAGAAGTTACAAGTCATATCGAAAAAAGTGATGTTGTGCACCTGACTGCTTAATTAAGCAGATTAGAATGGGAATATACCTCACAGAGATGAGATTCATGCCCCAGGTCATGCAATTACCATAAGTTCACTTTGGTCTTACTCTAACCAGTTCTAAGTGGGAAGCGTACTGGGAAAAGAATGCTCATGTAGGCACTACAGACTAGTTCATCCTGCACTTGCCATTACAGTGGACATCTCCCACTTCTTGCTATGTTGGGAGTGTGCTCCAGAGAGATGTCTAAATTTGGACAGCTGGCAGCACATGCCTACACAAGAGTAATATGCCCATTCTCTGTCAGAAACCTGTCAGAACCTTTTCAGCTCTTGTGGTCCATTTAAGCGCAAGCTGAATCATTCTTATGTTTGTGGACTCTGTTGATTAGATTTCAGCCCAGTAGGATCAGACTGAGAGCATGTCAATCACATGGAGGTGCTAACATGAAGACCACTCAATTTACACATTTCATTCTGTCACTGTAGCTACTCTTCATGTGGTTTAACAAGAATATTTCCTGGACATAGGGTAGGAGACATTGTAGTTTTGAGAACAGGATAACTCTTCCTATTCAAGCTATGTTTGGGATTCCTTAAAGAAAATGAGCAATTGCTTAAACCTGATTTCATGTGTAAATGATGCAACACAAGTGCCATATTGGGCAGTTCTGTCCAGAATATGAATTTTGATCATTGACTCAGGAAGAAACTGACTTCCACATTTTTTAATGAGATAAAGTTTAATTACTCATTGAATTCAGAAGTTTGAAATGGAAAACATCTCAATGTGATTGTCATCGGTACTGTAATACATTAGTTAAATAACTACTTGTGTGTAAAAAGACATTGTTAAAATATCTACAATACTTGCCTGGTATTTTAGAACTTGTATGTAATATGGTGGCTTCCTCAAAGGAAGACTTAGAAGCTCTGGTGAATAAAGTAAATCTTGCATCTATCAGAGAATTTCATAAGAAGTACAAACAATACAAATAGAAACTGGTACTTTCTTTGGAAAATAGCAACGATAAGAAGGGATTTAAAATTTAGAAGTGTAAGAGCTAGAAACTTGATTTCTTGAAATTACTGGCGTCAGCAAACACAAATAGGAGTGTTATAGGTATCATTGCACTGAAGTACTGTCTAGGTATTTCACTGTGTTAGACAGGCATCCCCAAAAAATCTGACAATCCATGCTTACAGAAGCTGTGACAGTATGACAATCCATGCTGATTGCCTTCCTGTGTATTTAATTGCATTTTTAGCATTCCCTGATTTGCTAATGATGAAAAGGAGATAATGAAAATGTCCTGCTCTCCTTGCTTTACTCCTCCTATTCCACACTTCTCATGTAAATGAGACATTCTCGTTTTTAGTATGCAGAGATAGATGTCAGAAACCCCCAAGAAAAATTACAAAGATTTATCCTCCATCATGAAAACCAATTCCAGTGCAATGTACAACCTCCCAGCCCTCCTGGCAAATTACCCTTTCAAAGTAGAAACTCCAGAATTGGGAACTTTCTCTTCAATTTGGAATGGGGAAGTACAAATGGCATGTAAGGTTTTAAGACATGCTATGCAGTAGACTGTCAGGTATTCTTGATCACAGGATCCCATTTTTAGCAGAGTATATTCTGAGACTATAAGACTATTCAACAAAGCCATTTCTTATAAACATCTTACAACTCTTAATTTTATTTCAATAATTAGTTTTTTCAAATTCTGTTGTTTCAGGCACCTCTTTTCATTTGCTATTCTCTCTTACTATAGTCTAACCTCAGTCTTGATTTGTAGAAACATACACGCATTTAGGTTGAAAAGATCCTTGAGATCATCAGTTCCAACCATTAACTGAGCACTTCCAAATTCACCACTAAACCATGTCCCTAAGAACCACCATCTCCATCATCTTCCTCTTCCTACACTGAGCAAAGCCCCTATTTTTCACAACAAATTAATTTCATTCTCCTTCGCATTTTCTAGGTATAAATAATTTATTTCACCATTTATTTGTAACATCCATGACCGCCATTTCAACTCCAGTGCTCAAATCCTCCTGCTTCTCCTCTTTATGTATGCCTATTTCACCAACAGAAATAATGTCTTTTCTCCAAAAGACATAATAGCAATTTGATTTTTTCTTTTTCCTTTGCTTTCTCTTCCTTTCCCTATCTCATCCTTGAAGCACAGAAAATGGTTGTGTTCAATCCGTCTGTTTGTTTCTACTTTGTGCCTCCTTAGAGCTACAGCCATTTTAAAGTTTCCCAGTCCTTCAGAAACTCATTTCCCCACTGCTGTTTCATTCTCTTCCTAGTCTCACCACCTTTTCCTTTCACAAAGGAAAAAATTCCCTAGTGTTTCTCTTCACCACCAGTACATCTTCCTGCTTTCCTGTTGTTCTTTAACAGCTTTAAAGTACTGCGTGAAGTTTTTCTCTTCCTTTCCTGGTGGCTTTTACCTGTTGCAATCAAAAAGTACAAATGCAATTCTTTAAGTCTCTATCATTTGCAGTTATCCATGCCTCAGGAAGTGGGCTCATTTTTCATTCTTCCTGACATGCCAATAGTTTTTCATGTTTAGGACTTTTTACTTCTTATGTTTTGGCTGGCTTAGCACAGTCTTATCCTGATGTCCCTAACTCTTCTTCTGGATGTCATTCAAAGGAACAACTTCAGGTTTCTTCTATGCTTCCTGGAGATTTTTTTGGTCTTTTTTCCTCCTAAAACTTTACTCTAGTACAATCTCATCTACAACCACAGTGTCAAATACTATCTCCTCTTTAGATGCTGCACTTCTACTTCAATACTACCTCATTCTTTTCAATTTGGTATCTCAGACAGTATTTCTGATATTGTAAATTCAGACATCAGCTTAGGCTCCACATAGACAAATTAGGGTTTTCATTATCCACCCCCACAAACTCATTCTGCCAGATCCTTTCTGAATCACTGTGTACAGTCTGAATGTTATCTCTAACCCAAATTATCTTTAGATCATTAAATTCAGACTTGCAAAATCTTTCTGCGTAATATTGCTCATATAAAATCTTTTAATATGCACTTAATTAATACTCTCTTAACAAATTAATACAAAATCTTGTCCTCTGGCCTGGACAAACACAGCACCTTATCAAAGCACTGCTGCTCTGAGTGTGTGATTTCTCTCCTTGCCTCTACTTCTTTCTTTGGTATGTCAAATAAAAGCAAGTTCACATTGGTTCCATGGACCACTCTCATTATTATTCTCACTTGGTACTGAACAGCCAATTTACAATTAGTCTGCAAGTTATTTTTCATTATGTCCTTGTTAAATTCTCAGTGAACCACTTCTCTGCTTCCTCCCATTACACTTCGCACTTTGGAAGAACTCTGCAACACCTGCAAAGTTACTGCATTGCCCTCCTTCAAATCTTTTCTTAAATCTTGTTTGCTCTGATAATTACAAATTAAATTGACAGCATGTAGGCTGCTCAGGAAAGTTGAGACCGCTGTCCTCAATGGCCGATTTTCTTTCACTGTGTTTTTACAATTCCTCATCTGTCTTTGCCTTTTATGTTATACTTCCACTCATAACTACGATGAGAAATTCTCACTGGGAAGGGCACAGTCTTATTTGTTCAAAGGGAGCTCTGTTTGATGATTCTGACTTTTCAGCACTACAGTAATGGAAAGCACCAGAGGGCATAGAACAATAGAAGTTTAACCAGGACTATCTCATAGAATCTATGGAGTCAGGCATAGAATTTGAGCTGGCCCACTATTCCAACCAAGTCATATGAGGCTGAACAAAATCAAGACTGCCAGTTCAGTCATTTAAGCTGAAAATAAGACTTTCATCTTCTTTTGAGCACTTTGCTACCAACAACTAAACATGTACCACAACAAAACCACTGCTTGTTCTGCTTTACTCTTTAAGTCAGGGTTCCAAGATGTGAAAGATACTGATTATATGAAAATGCTTTCTTTAATTATTATTCAGAAACAATAATGAAATTTAATACAATCATGTAAATTGCATGCCAATATGATTGTCCCTGTTACATATACTGTACTGTAATCTGTAATATAGCATAAGTTTAAAATATCATATTATTTGTTTCTAGTTATATTATAACATAAAAGAACAAAATAGAATAAGATAGTAACCACAGTTACTGGTACAACAGACTGCAGACTATTTAAAGTGAAAAGAGATTCGATATATACTGACAAAAATGCCACTTCAAATGTCCCAAGAGCTCCAAGAGCCAGTTACAGATACAGAGCTGCAGATAGTACTACTTTCATGTTCTCCTAAGCCTTTGCACTCAAACAGCAACAAAAGCTATATCCAAGATAACACACAAAACTTCCCTCCAAATGGTTTACGTTTACAGAGTCATTTACTTCAAATAACTGCGGATCCAAAACTAGCATCAAGTGCAGCATGACTTGCTGCAGAGTATTCCTCCACAGACTGTCTGTAATACTGATGTGAAAATTCTCTTCTCCAGGTCTTATATTCATATGATTTTTTGGTCACAGCCTTATGCTTGGGCCAACTGGCCAATCCTTAGAACAACAGAACATCTTCATACACTTTGAGCTTAAGAAACAATCTGTTTGGTATCTTTTTTTCCTGTATCTTTGATACTGCTGGATTTGCACTCTACTTTGCATGCTTCCTCTATGATGTTCCTGACCTCTGGATTGATTGTTCTAGCCATCATTAGTTAAGAACTCCCTTCATTTGCTCTATTGGTCATCACAGTAACAACTTACATCACTGGACACACAAAGCAAGCCTATGCTTGACCCAGCAGCAATTCAGTGCTGGGTTGCCTGGCATTAAAGCCAGACTCCTTCCCATATCCTCATCCAAAGACCTACAAAAATTCAGGGTGCACCACAGGAATCAACTGAATTATGTGTTTTGCTGAAAAGTAGAAGAAGCCAAGTATCCATTACTGTGAGCAGAAATTCAGGGCCACTGCCTGTGCAGAGCATAGCAACAAGTTCAGGGCTGCCAGCTCTTTTTAAGCATGAAACTCAAGCCAATAAATGTTTCCAGCTGACTGAAATGCTTTAATGACAAGCCTTTTACCATACAAACAAGAGACAAACTGCTGCATCCAAGCATCTTTCTGTGGTTGGGTGGGAGGGGGCCATGGGGTGAGGGCAGGGGCATGGGTAGCCAGGGGCCACAGGCAGCCCTGGCCTTGGAGGCACAAGTCCACAGCCCCTGAACAAGAGTGTGGGGCTGGGCTGGTGGCAGCCAGGGCAGTCATGGATCAGGATCACTGTACAAAACCATTGCAACAGGGCAGGCCTGAGGTCCTCCCCAGAGCACAGCATGTGTCACAAGGGCGAGACTGAAATCATGACAGTGCCCACTGTGCCCACTCTGCCTCTGTCTGCTGTAGCAGAGTGCTCTGCTGAACGCACCCTGGCAACTCCAGAAATCTGGGCAACAGCATGGTCCCAATTAGAGACCTTGTGACCACAGGAATCTGGTGCCCTGAAAAAGGGTTCAGATGCCAAACCACAGAAATACCAACTTATATTCTCTCTGTAAATTAATACTCATGACAAAGTACATGACCGTCAGAAGACATCTTCTCCTGCCCACTTTGTGATCAGCACATTTGGATTTTTATCTGTTTTCTACTCAGTCTGCAAACTCAGAGAAAGCATATTACATAGCTGCTTTTCAGAGTGGACTGCTGTCCTTAGCATTGCACTGATGGAGGAAATAAGCATGCCTTTTCCCACAGCGAGCCACTAGAAGGTTACAATAAATTCATTATTTGCTTGCTTAATTTTATTCCATTCCCGACTAATTCTGCATGTCATACTACACTTCTGAATGAAGAAAACCTGTGATTCCTATTAAGCAGCATGAGATAGTATTTGGCTGCATGAAAATCACATGAAAACTGAAGTGGGAGTCTGGAATTCAATCTTCATCCTCATGTCAAACATACTTCCCAGTCAGTATCACCAAGTGTTTTCAAATGCAGGTCAACCTAGATCAGTAGCTTGCCAGTAAAGAAGCAAGAAGTGACACAAAATAGACAGAAAGCCTCCTGCTTCTGTGCCACCAACAGCCTGCATTGTCAGTGACGATCATCCTCTGCTATTCACCACCAGCCCTTTCTCCTCTTTGCCAGAACATGGCTTTTGACTTTTTCATCTATATTTGTTCACAGTTCTCTGAACCAACAGCTCCATCACACAATACACAGCATTAGCCCTGTCTGAACAGAGAGAAAATAAACATAAAAATACAAATAGAGAAAAAGAAGTTCTTTTCAGCTTGGGAACAACTGTGTTCCTCCAAATAAAAACCGAATCAGACATTTGGGTTTCCTAGGAAGGATCTTCCCTTGCAATAATATGCATTCCCAAATCCAGGAACAATATTTTTTTTAACCTTCCACCTTAGAAATGCATTGTGAGAAACTACTAACTGCAAATGAAGAGACAATATTAAATGCAGAGTTCTAAATATGTGTCATAGATTGCAGGGTGAAGAGCCTAGCAATTAATAGAAACAGAAAACTCTGTTAGTGAGAATTTAGTGGAAAGATCAATTAAATATATAAATTTTCACCTTTGGGCGAATACACGAAACTAAGCAAGACCAGGACTGTAAGTTCTATAAAAAAAAGGGAATGAGGAGCCTTCTTTCCTTTAAGCCTTATTTTCTAACCTATATCAATGCAATTGGTTTACGTGGCTTTTTACTTCCTCCGCCCCAAATCCCACATAAACTTTTGGGGGTGTTATGTGATTTTTTTTTCAACGAAAAGCAGATTTCACCAGCACATACAGAATAGGCTATTTCCATGGGGTGATGCTGACAGCTGAATTAACAAACTAATGTCTAAAACTTTGTCTGAACAGACAAAGGAATAGTAGACAGCACTTTGTGAAAAGCACAACACCCAACATGAACTACAAAACATAAGGGGTTGCAACCACTACATAGGGTATGCAAGCTCTTTTGCTTGTTTTAGAAGAAGCTAAAGCAATGCCACTAAAACCAAATTCCCAATTGGGAATTCCTTCTTTGAGGAACTATGAGCTCAATTTCTTGTCCCAAATGGGAAATACTGTGGGATTATTGTTTTTGAATGAGCAAACAGTAAGTATGTAAAAACAAATAAAGGATACTTTTGAATGGGTGTATTTCTGAAAGAGTAATACTTCTTGGTCCAATGACCGTAACATTGCAGTTTACTTGATTTCAGCAGCAAAAATCAAAACAAGAAATGACACAGTATCAGAAATACATCTTTTGTACACATTTAAATGTTCACCAATTTTTTTAATACACACAAATTAAGCTAAACATTTCACAGATTTAAAACAAACAAACAAACAAACAAAAACCCTGCCAAAACAACTTAAGTAATTTAATGCAAAATAAGTATTTCTAGTCATTGGCCAGTGGGTTTTTTTCTGACATAGTTCCAAGACCAAACATCTTTATTTATATGGCCAGTGATGGGATGACTGAAAGACTTCAGCATTCTCCTGCTGTTTACAGAGACACACATCTGCACTGAAGTGTGGATGATCCTATGAAGACAAATTAAAGAAAACTTTCCAAACATTCTTTCAGTTACTGAGGCCTGCAAAAACTAATAGCTGCTTCACAAATACAGGAAATGTTCCATAGGAATTGAATCACCATATAAGACTAAATACTGTGCTTTATGGCATGCAGAAGTTGAAAAATCAAGTCAAACCCCTGTCCCCCCCCTCTCCAAAAAAAAAAAAAAAAACAACTGTTAAATTACTGCCTTTTTGTGGTCATCCATCTTATAGTTCTCCATCTGACTAGTGAGATGAATAATTGAAATTTAACTATTTTGGCCTTTGTGTTGATAAAAGTTGCCAGTTAATTTTGTAGTCATTTTTCACTTGAGAAATTAACAGGCATATAGAGACAGTATTTTTGAAAGAAAAATGCATAGCGTGTTTCAAAGGAAAGGAAACTGCAGTGAACAGCTTAATGAACACTGTAACCCATCATAAGTGTCCATGAAGGAAGGTAGCAACATAAATAATATGCAAGCCTTCCAGCTACTCCACATGAAAACTCTAACTTCTAAAGAATATCAGAAGGTACTAATCCTTTTATGTTAGCTTAACTGTTTGGGAGCTATAATTTTTAGAGTTTACAGAAGGCAATGGACTCCATTCTGTATATAAAGTTTTTATTTATATCAGCAGTAGAAGCTTTGGGTACTGACAAACAATGAATCTATCACCAAACCCTGAAATAAATTGCAAATATACCATCTGGCACTTAAGATTTAACTAAATGTCACTGATACAGCCCACCTGTTCTGAGAAGTTTCATTATATTGAAGTTTCACCCATTTTCTCTATATTTATTAGTTTTTTTTGAGGGTGAGGATGGTCTAATATAAAACAACCGCAGGCGTATAACTTTAAAAGTAAATAGCAGAATTTATTAATCAGAGAATTAAATATAAATATATTTAGTGACCTCTAAAGAGCAAATTAAGTTAGTCTTGAACTTTAAAGTGATATTGGCCATATTCCACTTCTTCCAATTGTTTTCAGAGCATTTTCTGCCAAAATGCACATGAAATGTTTTGTTCCTATCAGATTGAGTAATATTCTAAAATAACCTGACAATGAAGGACAGGAGTCCTCTCACCATTCCATTTTTAATTTACCAGCGTGTTTCCAGACTAATTATATGTTATCACGTCTTAAAAAGCTAGTAATCTTTTGCAATAGGAGCACCAGATTTGATAGATGTCTTTACCAGAATCTTCCTCTTTATTTCTCAATATAAAACAAAATTGCTGTTGCGCTGCACAAAACATGGAGCACAAATTAGTGACATTTAAATGACTCTACAAGCTTAAAACTGTGGCCAGGGTTTGAAAAATCGTTTTTCTAACCTACAGGCTCCAATTTTGACATGGAGCTACTGGCAGTTTCTATAAACTTCAGCAGAACTGCAGGGTTGTAGTGTGGGAAACATTTGCTTTGTAGTAGTTATGTTTATCACAAAAGTATTTAGCTAAGTTTATCTGCTCTCTCCATAAAAACAAGATGAGATATCAATGAACACCTCTGTTAGTTTAAAAGGAAACAACTAACTGGGGCTATTGATGGGATAAGACAAAAATACTTTTTGCTTACACCTATCTAAGGCTGGATGGGGGAGGTGGGTTTGCACCAGCAAGCAGTAAACACTGTCCTGCATCCCGTGCAGTGACTGTGACAAAAATCTATGTAAGGGACACCCTGCATGGAGGACAACACAGTCTGTCAAAACCAAACCCTATTAAATTGCCAATGACAGAGCTTTCACTCACTCTGCTATCTCCTCCTCTAGTTCCTCCATGATATATGTGTTTCTTAAATGATGATGTTTAGAGTAAAAATGCTGTGCATAGTATGTTCTGTAGAGGACTGAGGTAATTGCCTGTAGTTTTGTTGCATACGTTGCACAGAAGAACCTGGGGCCCTCAGAAGGGAGGGAGGGAAAGATCATGATTTTTCCACAGGCTTTGCTCCCCAAGCTCAACAAACTCACAAGGTGCTCCCTGCCTCCTTGGAGAGCCTCTGTCCCAGGATGTCACCCACCCAGAAGCTGCCTGCCACCCAGTGTGGGGTGAGCTGCTGCAGCAACAGGGGTGTACCAAGCCAGGGCCATGTAGCCCAAGGCAAGTAGGAAATCCCAGAGTGAATCAGGAACTTCCTTGATATAAGAAAGAGCAGATTGGGTTACAAAATCAGGGGAAACAGAGGGAACTTCATATTTGTTTCACCATACCAGAGGAAAAAGCCAGGTCTGCAAGGGTACAGTGGGAGTGATGGGTATTCAAAGCCTTTTATTTTATGTGTTTACCTACAGCTTTTCTTATTTACTTAGAGTTTGTTAATTTGTATTTTAAGGAAACTACCTTTTAAGTCCCATTCGGTCTACTTGAGTAAGTGAGCAGATAGGAAGAAAGTAAAGCTCTCTTACCTCTGTTCTGCAAACAAACACAAGCTTGTCACATAAATGGATTTTTAAAAAATTCTCTGACTTCTCAGTCCATCTTTCTGTTATCAAGGAACACCTGTCTAAATGTAAGGATGCTTGGTACCTTGTTCAGTTTGATATATGGTCTCATCCAAAAAAAAAAAAAAAAGAAGCATGCAACTGCTGTTAGAGGAAACCAATAACCAGTATCAAATGCTGGGAGGTGTGGGACCTGTCAGAAAGATGGCACAAACAAGACTTTATTTGTCATGACATTAAGACCAGAGAATAAACCCATCAGAGATAAACTGGAGAAAAATGTGTCTCATACAACTCTCTCTGTAGTTCTGCTATATATAAGGAAGGTACCTACCATGTTCATTATAAAATAGTTCCTGAAAAACATGTCTGTACATAGGGCAATATAGGTAGATGTAGCATTTCCCGGTGATAGCCTTTCCCCTTCTTACCAAATCAGGTAATTTTTCTGGGTTTTCCTTTAAAGATTCAGACTCTGACCATTCTTAAGGGAAAAAAACCTAAACCAACAAAGACAACACACACCAAACAAACAGAAACCCAACTAAAACCTAGTTGCATCTCCAGCTTTTGTGGTTCTCAATTTCTTGCCTACTTCTGTCTTTGCGTGGTACTACAACACATGACATTTACTTCACATGTGACTCCAGCCAGTCACATTAAGCTTCTTTTGGACACCAATAATTCCCAGACTGGGACCCCTGGAGGTATGGGAAGCTGAGGTGTAGGACTTGTGATCATAACTTTAGCATCTGAGACAGGCACCTAAGCCTTGGACTTTATCAGAATCAGTGGCCAGGAGAAATAATCAGCTCCCCATTGTCCAACTGAATGAGGAAAATATATGAGTTCTCCTGGTTGCTTGCAATTATCCTAGGCTTATTAAAATAAAAGTTAAAAAAGACTGCTAAATATCGTTCCATGCAAGCAAAATGAGACCTGCCCTGAACTGCTTCAGCATTCAAAATTGCCACCGACAGCAGTAGACACTTGCAGTAAAGACTCTTTCCTCCATATTGATCACAATGGAGAGTCAAGAATCAATGATAAACCACCAGGGAAGATCAAGTGTGTTAGTGCTACCACTTCTCTTCAGTGTTCACCTCAATGAGCTGTATGCTCACTGAAAAGTAGAAATAACTTGTCAAAATGACCCAGCCTTGGTTTTGCCACTGTGCAAAGTCATTTTTATTCTCAAATTCTCCTTTTCACTGACACAGAGACCTAGATCCAAGATACATTTGAAGGTTCTTAACTTCTCAGTCTCTGCTGCTTTTCTTCCTAGATTTGAAAATAAAGAATTTTACCTTTTAAGGATAAACTCAGACTACTCAGACTTTCTTGCTTTCCTCAACAGGTAAAATTTTGAAAATTTATTATCCACTCCCATGTGATCCAAACAATCCACCTCCAAGTCAAAAAGGATTTATTTTTACCAAAAAGAGTAATAATTATCAGTAAGCAAGAAAGTAAATATATTGCATTAAGATTGCTAATTTATAAACTATTGGAACCAATGCTCTAATTCCTATATGCAGTTAGATTCACAGGGGGATTTACACACTAATACTATTCATTAATAATTATTGCTATAATTCCCTTATTATGATGAACATGGAAGCTTTAATTTGGAAGATGTAACAATCATCTGGGCCCCAATCCAGCAAGGCACTTTAAAATGTTAATTTTCATCATAAAAATAACCAACTGGATTTGAACAGGAATGACATGATTAAGATAATCTTGGCTTTGTTAAGCCTATAATGGGAAAATCAAGTAGAAATGTTATAAAAGTAGTCCATGAAATCCTGCCAGAACTTTGCCTCAATATTACACCATTATCATGCATTCTCCAAGGAGCTGCTTTCTGCTAGGAGACTACCAAGTAAAATGAAGAACTTTTATAGGAACTAATTTAGAAGGAAAAGATCCATTATGGAGCCAAGGACTTTTAAAACAAATATACAGCAAAGAGCCAAATTATCACAAGATCCATATCTGCTACTTAAGGCCAAGATTTAAGCATCTGACCTGAAGCCAAACTCTGAACCAGATCTTCCACATTTGATTTTGAAATGAGTTTTCTTTTTCTTTACTCACATTGTCCAATAAGCAGTTGCACAAACTCCTTCAGGAACAAAAGCCTTGGGATAGTTAACTGGGTGTTCAGTTGCAGTTAATGGGAGAAAAGGAAGAAACACGGGAACACATTTTTTTAACATCTTGGTGACATCTGCCTTTGGACTGAGTAGGAACTGATCACACTAGTTATGGACAAACTGCCAATCCTCTGCAATCCATCTGGAGAGTAGATCAAGACTAGCTCTGGGAGGAAGACTTAGGAATGTTTTTAGACAAAAAGCTCGATAAAACCCAGCAATGTTATGAAGCACACCCAGCAAAGTGTACCTTCAGCCCAGAAAGTGAAATGTATCCTGGGCTGCATCAATAAAAGGCAAGAGAAGCAGGCCACGTGGGGTGATTCTGCCTCTCCATTCTGCACTGGTAAGAACTCACCTGGAGCACTGTGTCCAGCTCTGGGGTCCCCAACACAAGAAGGATATGGAGCTGCAGAATGAGTCCAGAGGAGGGGCATGAAGTTGATCACAGAGCTGGAGCACACTCCTATGAAGACAGTCTGAGAGTTGGATAAGAAAAGAGACTAGGGAGACTTTATAGTGCCTTCCAGTGCCTAAAGGTATTTATAATAAAGCAAGAAAGGGACTTTTTACAAGGGCATATAGTGACAGAACAAGGAAGAGTAATCTTAAACTGAAGGAGGGTACATTTAGACTGGATACTAAGAAGAAATTACTGTGAGGGCATGAGACACTGGCACAGGTATCCCAGAGAAATGGGGCAGAGAAAACACTTCCCATCTGTAGAAGTGTTCCATGTCAGACTGTATAAGGCTCTGAATAACTTGCTCTAGTGGAAGATGTCCCTGCTGATGGGAGTTGGAAATAGATGATCTTTAAAATCCCCCCCAACAAACCATTTTGTGACTCTATGAAGGGATCCAACCCCTTTTATCTTACCTGATGCAGAGTGCCTGCCTTTAGGGCTGTGATCCTGTCACAGCATGACAATAAAAAGCTACCTTCCCATCTGCTTAAAAGAAGTAGTGCACCTCTTCAGAGTCCTCTAAAGACTTTCTTCAGTACACTAGAAATTCACAAAACATCACTAGTCATAGTGTTCAACCTTAGATTTAGACAAGGCTTTTTGGAAGAGCAGACCTTCCTTTTTTTTAACACCAGCCACAAAAACAGTAGTGGTCAAGGAAGAGTGTCTCTGAATTTCTGCAATAAAATTTAATCTGCATTTAGCTGCAGCAGAATGAATGCTGAAGAACCCAAATAAATTGTCAGAAGTTTTTGAGAACTACATGAACAACTTGCTGCCTTTTTATTTTACAATGTTTGATTATGCTCTCCTTTTACTTTTTTTTCTTCTGCTCTTATTTCAGACCAATTATATTCTCTGGTTATATATTTAAACATTTAATATTATATACAGAGTCCAGTGAATTCGTTATCAGTATCTGATAATAAAACATCTGCCTACGTCTCTTGGTTCTTACCCTATCCTAGACAGAGATTTCTCCATCTAAATTAATTCAGCATAATTAGGAATGAAACACAATGAGAAGTTTCATATAAAATCACATTTCAAATGTTCTGTCCACGTTCCAGACCCTTTTGTAATGCAACCTACCAAATTCTAAGTGCAGGTTCCTACCTCTCTTCTCCCTAAGTAGCTAGTGACCGCTAGGTTCTATTCTAGTGTACACAGCATTTGGAGAGATCCATTTCCCATCCCTCTATCCACTTCCCATTTATGTAACACACATCTCAGCTAGCCCTCACACCCACCTTTACACTTAGATTATTGAGGTTCCTAAAGTAATGTTGATGAGTTTCAAACATTACATACTTAGAACCTTTAATTTCAAATCATACCATCTCCCTCTGCCTACCTGGAGTATAAAAAACAACCAGAACAAAAGGACATCATATTGAGGAGGCAGGAAACTAGGAGAAGATGTGAAGGCCATTTTAAGGTTTACATGTTGCATGATGTTTCAACTCTATTAAATATAGCTCAGTACCAGAAAATACGATTATGTATACATTAATTGTACTAAAGCAAATTATATTAGAGTTGCTGAAAATATAGTGCACTGTTAGTGGAATGTAAGTGGATTGTCTGACTCATTCAGGCTGAAGGTTAATCCCAGAGGTTTCAGAAACCAAATGGAATAGATGCAAAAAACCCCCACACCACCACTGAAGAACATTTCACTAATTATATGCACTTCTATATAGCTCAGCTCCCAGTCTTGATGCAAATGCTTTAGAAAGAAAAACAGTTTTTAAGCTATGAAGTGTATCTGTATGCCATGTTCAGGAAGCAGCAGCAGGTGACTTGTCCCCAGCCTGCCAGGAGAGCCCAGCACCTGATGTTGTTGCACTAAGAGTTCACCTAACAGTCCTTCCCACATCTGCACTGGAGGCACAAACATATCAAACACCTGGAACATGCCATGGCATTGTATAGGCTGGCTGATACAAAAGAAACTATATTCCCTATTTTATGACTGTGTTGACATTATATGCCATGCTCCAGCTATGTCCTAATTTGAGATGATACCAGAGTGATAACTCCTCCTTACTGCCTTTTCTCCACCCCCTCTTCTCTCAAGGCGCATCACTTTCCTAACATATCAAGGCTGGAAAGAAGCCATGTGGTATTTAAGGAGATCCTCTACATTAAAAGTCTGACAGGTAAGGACTGTTGGAGTGTGTATGTGTCCCAAGATCAGGATTTTGGAGTATATCATAGAGGGCATAAATGCTGCAAGTATCCAAAGCTTATCTTAATCTACTCCAACATCCTAAGAACAGCAACTAGGAACTTAAAGAGAACAAAATCAAAAAATGGTTCACAGTAAATAAGTCTAAAGATAAAATACGAAGCAAAATAGCTCTAGCTGCATTAAGCATAAATGTAGAGAGACTAAATTTTCCACTCATTTTAATCTCTGAGGCATCTTATGCAGTCTAAAACTGTGTGGTTGGTGAATTCAGTAATTAGGTTACTGAAAACTGAAACATGAATGGTGAACTGAAAAAAAAAAAAAAACAATAATTTGTTCTGTGGTCAACAGATGTAATGAAACAAGATTTCCTACAGACTAACATCTTACTCCTCTCATGCTTCTTAAACAAAATAATTTCAGCTTCTCTCCCAGCACATGTACTTCCTGACATCTCTTCTGGGCAGGAGACACCACCTGCTGCGCTTAGCCCATAGGTATGTACATGTTGATTGCTGCCAAGGAAAATATATAACAGCATTCCATTCAGGAGGGTACTGATTTGGGTTTTTCCTCTTTACTGAGCCATGGACACTGTGAAACTTGTAAGAACTTAATTCTCTTCAAAGCTTGCAGAAAACCTCCCTCCTATTAGCAGGAGCTAGTACAGCAGTTCAAAACTTGATATAGAGGACTGACAGGCAGAAAGTGGTTGCACAATCCTGGTTTCCTTAGGAAACAGAAAAATGTTATACCAAATTAAAGTTCCATTACATTAGCAGGGCTGGCAGCACAAGCGCTGTTAAAAGTTCATCAGCTTATTAAATTTATTGAGTTATGTAAGACTGTCATAATGTAGTTAAATATACATTAAAAGTATATCCTAAATGTTTAATTTGAATTTTATATGTACCCTGCACACCATAATTTATATATGTGATATGTTGTTATGTGAAATAAGTCCAAAATATTTGAATTGTATTCATTAATTTTTTTTTCAGCCAAAGGTTCTCATCAAAATAGAAACCAATCTAACTGGGTCATGAGATACTCTGATCCTTGCACACCTCCAAGGCTGAGCAGCTGGAGTATGAACTGACAGTGGCTGGTACCACAGGTGCATCTGAACACAGCCCCAGGGCTGTGCCTAAACCAGGCAGAGCAAGAAGCTAGAGTGGTTCCCAAGCCAGCTCCAAGAGCTGTTCTTTTAGCTACTCACTCATGATTCTTCACAGCTTCTACTTCTTGCTTAAATTTTATGATTGATATAAAGAAGCTTTAGTTTTAATCTGTGTTTAAAGCAAAGGTCAAACAGGTTTAAGACCCGGAGTTGCTTAAGTATTTCCTTCCTTCCTACAACCAACATGACTCTCCATTCCCTTCTTAGTTACACCCCTGAGAAACAACTGGTCCAAGTTTGGTTTGAGCAGCTTGGACAGATAATGTTTCTTGTTTGCTTCAGGTGGTTTCCATTCAGGGAACGCCTCTGAAAAACCCTCTGACATCTCCTGGTTTCTGTAGTTCTCATGAGGAATTTCCAGGTGTTCCTTTCCAGCCCTACTCTGTGAGGCTGAGCAGTGTTGCTGGCAACCAGCTGCTTATCTCACTTGTAAAAACATCCACAGTCTGATTGCTCCTGTCACAATTTCCCTGATGCAGTTTGGCTATTACATGCAAATGCTTCTTATGAAATGACTATACAAAGCTAAATGAAAGCCTCCTGTCAAAACAGAGATTGTGATAAAGATGTTGCTCACAGAACCAACACCAAATTCACATAGACATATTCCCCGCCTGCACAAATATCACTCACTTTGAAAAGTATTGCTTCTCATTTTCTATAAAATGGGGGAAAGAGAGATCAGAAATAGACAGGTTGCATCTTCCAACTTAAATATGATCTTCAAGACAATTTCTGTAAGAATTTGTTATCTGGAGGCAAGTAACTGACAACAAGTTAATGCAGCTCAGGAATGTACTCTAATAATTTACACGTGGTCTACTGAAGAACCTAATTTAATACTTGAGCTTCCTAAACAACAGGCCTGAAATATCAGTACCATAAATTTCACTCTTCCAGGACTTCTCCACACAAGATTGTGACTAGTTGGTTCAGTATTGCTCAACTGAATTTCAATGCAAAAACCAATAATGGGAATTTTGTGAAGTAGTGTTGCAGGCACAAAAATACACACACACACACCTGGTATGTACCTAAGATGCATGCAGCCCCAAAAGTGAGCAGGGTTCAACAGCCTAAGCAAGAGGGAAACTTCAAATAATAAGCCACAGCTTTCACTTGGGTTTGAACTTAAAATATAAATGAAATAGAAATAAGGCTGACTTTCCTTAACCACCATGAAATGAAACATATAACATTATTTTCAGTTTCTATTACTGTTTAATTTAAATCCTTTATTAGCTCCAATGTATGCTGTGGCTATAGAAGAACATTTTAATTTAGAAGAGTATTTTCATCTTCAAACTCTGTCGTGAAACAGAAGAAGGAACATTTTCAAGATGCAATCAAGTCTGTAGCCATAAAGCAATGTGCCGGCCATTTTTGCTTTTCCCTGTGCAGAGCAGGTAGAGAGATGGTAGCTGGTGAGTTTGTCACCCTCAGTG
Source organism: Turdus rufiventris (assembly GCA_013186435.1). Taxonomy (NCBI): domain Eukaryota; kingdom Metazoa; phylum Chordata; class Aves; order Passeriformes; family Turdidae; genus Turdus; species Turdus rufiventris. Next base: position 3,528,268 of record PYHW01009542.1, on the reverse strand, counting down.
CTCCACATCTGTGATTTTTTATGGAAGAAAATTACTCACTGCTTATAAGATTACTGCATTAGGTAATTTTTTGCTATGGTTATGAAGAGGCTGATATCTGGCAGGAATCTGTAAGTTCTCTAAGGGATAGATGTGGTTAAATAGCCCATACCTTCATCTTCTTTGTCTTCTTTAGGCAAGCCTAAGTGAAGAGACTAACAGCTGGTGAGAGTTTAGTGGCCTAAAATTCTTTTTTCTAATGTCAGATAATTGAGGACTGGATTTCATTGGAAGCCATTACTCCAGACAGATTGAAACAGTGACAGAAAGAGAAAACTGAGCTAAGAAAAATGGGGTAAAATGGAAAGGAGAAGAATTAAACAAAAAAATCTCAACAGGAAAATAGAGATAGGAAGCACTTGGGCCATCTAGATCAGTTTGTATACTTCAGCAGTATACATACATCACCTTGCACAATTTCATACTTTGAATAAGTGTTTTTGATAGAGCTCTAGAAACAAACTCAAGTTTCAAAATGAAGCTATCCCTAGCAAAAACAAGAAGTCTCTGCAGGGCATGACCCCTCTTGTTTCTCTGGAAAGCACCTCTAGCAATACTTTTTTGACAAAGCAGATTTCCTTTGCCATTACTCAGATGAAAAATGTGACCACCTCTCCAGAAGTGCTCTGCAGTTACAGATTCTGATGATGGCAGAATCAAGTCTATCAAGAACATCAGCCAATCCAGCTAACACCAGTATCACCTCCAGCTGTGGAAGCCACTTTTCTGATCCATCATCTATCCCATACTTATCTCCTAGGAGAACAGCCCACCCGGCTGCTGCCAAAGCTGACTCATTGCTTTCCCATCCTCTCCTCACACAGCTCTTCTCACCAGAACAGCACAGAGTAGACAACAGATGGTCTCTCTCTTGTCCACACATGATGCACACACAAAAGCTGAACTCTTCACACCGTTATTTCAACAGAGATTTTTTTCTGTGTTACTTCAGCAGTATCACAGTGAGTAATAATCTAATTTGCAGAGACAATTGCTTAAATCTTGATGTTCTGGCATTTTCAATAATCTGCATTTCAAGGGAGATGCTGATAAGTTTTGGAGAAATTTTCAAAGGTTAAAACAGTAGCTAGGATACACTCTGTATTAACCAAATACTTCAAAGCAGATTATTGATTGTCTAAAGCTTATTATCAAATATCCCATCCTACTGCATCCACAGGAGTGACTAAAACAGTATCATCCAGGAGAGAACAATTCCATTAAAACGTCTCTTGTTTGTGCATATGCATTAATTTATGTGTGTATAGACATATAGGTGTATGCTGATGACATTAAAAAGAGATAAGAAACTGTTAACTGTTTAATTTACTATGATGCAGGATTAGCAGAGCACAGGTAACTCAGCAATTTTTTATACCTCATCTGCAAAATCAGGTATGCACTATTCAGTCATTAATAATTCGTGTTTAGATCAGATTATTGTCCAGTTCTCAGTTACAAAGTATTATGCTACTGATATTCTTTTTCAATTTTAGAATGACATTATTTTGAAGAATAAGCATGAAATCTTATCTTTAAAATGGAGAGCTATATCCCAAAAGGCTCTCAAGCAAACTCAGCAAAGACCTGGAAACCACCTGAAAGTGCACTTCTAGTGCAGTTTTAGTCATCCTTGAAGTGATAAACAGGAGAATTGTATACTAACACATAAATATTCTTAGAATAAATGCGTAATTTATGCTTTTGTATCTAGCATAATTAGGAAGTACATGATATTTGTGAAGTCATTACTTAGTATTCTACATTTAGTCCTTGAATCAACAGCTTAAAATAATATTTAAGACCAAATGAAAAGTTTCTATTTATCACAGCTGTCAAACTTGCCTCAGGCAGGACCTGAATAACCTATTTGGTTATTCAAAAGAAAGCTAAAATGAAATTGTATACTTCATAAATAGCAGCAGACAATAACAGATTTCATATGATCTGCAGTTGTTTTGGGTGGGATTCATACAACCTATTGTTAAAAAAGTCTGTAGTGTAAACATTATTCTGTGATCTCTTGAGTTGCTTTTTAATGAATAAGCATTTTTAATAATGCAAGTATCAGCAAATGGAGAATCTTACTGAGATATCTTTAAAAAAACCCCATGCATTTCAAATTCATGTCTGTATCGAGGAAAGGTTCTGTGGTCTGCAACTATCTAGTAGTTGCTTTTGGGTCTTAAAATCTACAAGTAACAACTGCTTTGCATAATTACTGGAAAGTCCAGTAAGCACTATTTTGCAGAGTTAATCTTTTTGTAATGAAAAACAGACACTGTTCTTGATGCAAAGTGAAAAGTCACATATCAAAGATGTCAGAGTCCTGCAATGGCATTTGGCACATTCTATTTTCATCCATATGAGTCACTTTTTATTTACTTAAGAAAACTGGCAACACATAAAAGTCCACTAATGCCTTGCCTTGATTCAAATAGATGTCACCACACCCATGATCTAAGTGCATTCCTCAAGAAAAGGCGGTGGTGTTTGACCCCAGCATCAGTTTCAGCAGTTGGCAAGACAAATATCTGGATAATCATCCTCCCACTGGATCTGTCTAGGGAGTGCAGAGTGAGCAAAGGAAACGTTCTGAGCATCTGCAAGTATTCTGTTCCTAATCTACAATAAATTATGTTGTTTATGCAAACAGAGCTTCTTCTGAGAAAAATGCAGTTTAATTTTCTTCTGCAAAGAAGGGCTTGTGGGTTATTGTGGGAACTTGCATGCACCATCTCTGTTACTTCAGTTATTGTGTTTCTCCAAGGCTACTGGCTTTTGTGGTTCACTCTAGCAAAGACTTCTCTGGACGCCCCAAATTTGTAAATATCCATGCCTGACACTCAGTACGTGCTGCAGGTTTGATAATGATTGTACTCAGTGCTTTGCAAGAGCTACATTTGTGCTTCCATACTGTCATACCTAAGTCAAAGGATTTTGTCACCAGTGGTAGTAGCACTTGGGAGGTGCCTTTCAATAACAGACCAGTCACATTTTAACCCCAAGTGGTGTGGAAAAGTACTCAGGTATGTTAAGAAACTGTAGCAGTAACTACACTGAGTTATGCATGTAGTAAACTCAAACTTTTAAAAAATTAAATTTTGAAGGCACACGGTCCTGCCTACTTGTCAAGAAAATTAGTCAGACACAAATACAATTGATTCAGGCAATCTTACCTGGACATACTTCATCTTTTCACAGTCCCTACTGTGTCAAACACCTGAGTAAATTATAATCCTAAACAAAATTTTCTCAACAGAAAAATGGCAAAATGAATTACCTGGCCTGTTGCAATGTATCAGTGTATCTATCTACGTGTATGTATGTATGTATCTATCTATCTATTACTCAATTTGCACTGTTGAGAAAACTGGTGCATATCCAAAACAGCTCACAGGGGAAAATCTTCTACCAAGAAGTCAATGCTACACATTTACATTTCTGCCAATCTGCTCCACAAGGGGAGCAGACCACTCCAACAATACAAGGATAAGAATGTGGAGCAGCAATAATTCATCTCTTTTGAGAGGAATAAGACAAGACATGTACTGACTGGCACAAACTCTTGAACAACAATCTACTCTTTGGAAAACAGATTGGCCTTTATACTTTGGTTAGGCCTTTACCAAAAACATCTTAAAACACTTCAGTAATTTGAAAATAATACCTCCAATATAAAAGGCAAATGCACAGTTATAAAAATTAATCTATAATAAGCAGGATCTATCCTATAAGGTCTTTCCAGAGATATGTTTATTGGACCTATTTCTGGTCATTTGAAAGTATCCAAAAGGAATTCTGCAAGACTGTTGGCAAGTATTTAGTGAAGTAACAGTTATAACCAAACAGATCAAATCTTTCATGCTTAGAGTCATTGCAATGAGGAAGAGAGTGCACTGCTTCACAGAAATACAACTATATATGAAAAGCACTACTTTGAATGTCTGCATATTTAATTAGCTCACAGGATGCCTCAAAGAGACTTCTAGATGAGATTCTACAGCTTATGCAATAATTAACACATCACTATTACTTCTGCTGAATACCTGCAGGATGATATACTTGCATCTCAACCTTCTCTTCAAACACATGAAAGCCATCATGCTTGGTCTTATCACAGAACCATGTCTCTCAGTCAGACATTGGAGAGAGGCACACAGCAGGCACTTTGAGCCAGTTTTCTACTTTCTTGGCCTCAGTGCTGAGTTCTGCCAAATTGCTCCTCTGTGGCAGCTCAGCATGGCTCAGCATCTCTCCATACCTGAACAAAACCCAAACGACTGGCAGATCCTACAAACACTGGCTAATCCCGTAAGGTCAGACAGTAATAGGGAGGCTTCAGTGTTGCATTCCAGCTGCTCTGCCTGCCCCCAGCCTCTCTGTCATTTTAGATGACAGGCACTGTCTAAAGATGGTGATCAGAGCTATACGCTTAGCACGTGACCTGCTCCCTCTCTGCATCCCAGGAGTTCAAGAGAGCTGTGCATGAGACAAGTGGCTTACTCCCAGCTGCTTCCTTCCCTGGGGAAAAGTACTGAGTTACATTGCACCTGACCTGTGGCTCAGTGCAGCTGCACAGACCCACAACACTGCCTGATGAGCTTGCAGGCAGGTGCCCTCTCCCAGCACAGATTAAGCAATGCTCTCTGCCACTGCAGGGAAGTGCGCGCTCCTGCACTTACACCTTCCACACCTCTTCCACAAAGATCTTTGTTCTTAATTTTCATTTTTTTTCCCAGGCAAAGAACAAAAGTAATATTCATCTTTACTGATGACAGAAATAAATTAGAAACAGCAGGAGATTGGGGCCATTTTGAATAAAGACAAAAAGCATCAGGTATATCCAGCTGCTTCTGGGATCACGAGCTCATTCATACAAAAAATAAGCAACAGCATGTGCCATGCCAGTTATGGGTTTATTGGTAAAGAAAGTATAATGTACTTGGAAAACCGAGTGTGAGGAACAATGCAAGAATGGCGGACAAACTCTTATCTCAAACAGAAAAGGAGTGCGTGATCTTATCTCAGATAGGGAACAGGCTTCAGGAATGAAAGATTTGTCTCATAAATACTTGATCCACAGAAAAAAAAGATGCCCTTGTAAGCACAGAGGGCAGAATCCCTATGAACATCTACTTGGCAGCAGTGTGCATTTGCTGCAAGTCTGAGAAATGCTAATGGCTCCAACAGATCTGGCTGATAAGAAACTGCACTTGTATGTGAATCATACTGAGAGCCTAAGCACAGCTGTGTAAGGACTGGAGCAGTGAGGTATGATACCATACTCATAATCCAAATAGAAAAGCATTGCCAAGCTTCCAGAACTCTGATCAGACCACTGGAATCACAAATAACTATTAATAAGCTGCACTTACATCTTTTTGAATTAAGAACCCAGTTTCATAGAATGCAAATAAAAACAGCTTAACAGATGAGTTAGCTCTCTCTCCAGAAATTCTATGATAAAACAAGGCCCAAAGACTGAAATCATTCCTAATGTATGCCATTTCATTAGCATTGAACAGTCATGGCATACTATACAATACATATACATTAATGAGCCAGCATATAATCTACCTACTATCATATATACAAAAAGTCATATCATAGTGATTTGAAATGGATGGAAGATAAATATTTGACTCTGTAAGAATGAATTAAACAGTGAAGCTGGGGATTTTGGGGCTATTTGTCAGATAGGTTAGCTAAGGATGACTAAAAACTTAGGTCTGATCTACGTTAATTTGTTAAATAACTGAAGCAGTATGTGAAACAGAAATGCAAGGAGGCATTTCACCAAAAAAATCCCAAACCACAATGAATATGAAGAATTAATGTCTTTTGGTTATATTACAAATATCCCTTGGGTCCAGTACTACACAAATGTTCAACAAAACAGCTTGTCAATATATCAATCAAAGACACCGAGGTTCAGCCTTTTAGAAAGATTACTTTAAAACTGTATTTAAGAGGTGAAAAAATAAAAGCCACCAACCTCTAATAAGATAGATTGTGCTTCACTGCAGATCCAGAGGCAGTATCTAGAATTGAATAAAAACAGGGTTCAGTTGTTTTTTCAATCTTCAGTTTTTCAGTTACCAACTGTTAGAATTTGTTATACATATTTTCAAAATATTCTCATACAATTGGCTTTTCTCAGACATTTCAAGCAGTCATAAATATATGGGTTTCCAGTTAGTCACTTTTTTGTATAAAGGTAGGACATATCCATAAAAATCTTTTAAAATTAAACTTCAAAAGCAGAGCAAATTTGTGTGGTTTTATTTTTCCTGATTACATCACAAAAAGCTATTATAGGGTATTTTTACAAACTGGCTTGGCTTTTCCAAGTTATTAATACCTTGTCAGAAACTCTTGATCCTAGAACTCTCTCCAGAAGTAAATTACACTGAGATGCCTGCTCAGATACATATTATCACCAAACTCTTGCTCTCTCTAACACATGATTCTTCCCTCTGTGGTATCTCTTCTGACCCCTCCTTATATCTGTCTCCATCCATCAAATTTTGGCATGCCCTTCCAGGAAAAAAAGAAGTACACAACTTTGGGTATGACTTCTTCGTACCAACTCTTTTCTGATGCACAGCTGTAGATGCTCTCAAACGACCTCCAAATCTCAATTGCCTCACTTAGCAGTTTGAAAGCAACATCCACTATACATCTTGGTCAGTGGACCAAAGGTAGGAACAACACTCCAGTGGCTCTACTTGCAATTTTCAAATGCTTCAGAGATCTACAGCAACCCCAACCATTGTATAATAGAGAACTCACTTCAGAAGTTTGCTACATAAAAGGAACAGATCTTAAGCTCACTCCTATCTCTGTATTTCCTTTTGTAGCTGTAGTTCATTCATATTATAAACAGGATTTTTAATTTGTGTTAATAGCCAAAAGGTCAATGATTTAAGTATGTAAGATATGGAATTATTTTAGACATATAAAGTCCAATTCCTAATTCTATGAGTTCCATAAAAAATCCAGGCACTTAGGCTCCAAAGCTGTATTGCTCTGTAGGTAGCTTAGTCAAGGTGTGCTTGTTACTCTGTTTCTCTTGCACTCTGACTTAGTGTACTACTTTTCACTGTGCTGAGAGAAGAGGATGGTGACTGTACTTTCAGGCTCATCCCTTCTCCCTATTTATAAGTCAGTTAGAGTAGATGTTAAGACACTCAGGCTTAATCCTTCTGCTGCTGCTGACATGGACAGTATGTCAGGGTATTTCCCATCTATAAAACTTTATTATTTCTACCTCTTTGTAAACTACTACTGAGAATATGTGGATAAAACTAATTTTAATAATTTTAACTACTCTTACAGAGCCACAGACAGAAAAATACTCCCTTTGCCATGCCTAAGTTTTATTCTCCATTCACTTCCTTGCTGAGTATGTATTTGCATGGTCAGAAGTCTTAGGAACTCTAAAAATGGTTTTCAAGAAAGACATTTATCTTGAATATGTAGTTCTTGGAGTAACAAGTTATTGAGTACACCATCAGAATAATGCAATATATTCTGTCATTCAGCTCTAAATAGAAAGGTTTTCGTGTTTGCTTCAAAATTGATTAGCCGGGTTGGAAAATAAATTAAAGCAGAAAAAATCCAGCATCAAGGTTCTGAATGGTTTTCTGAAATGTCAAGCATTTTAAGAATGTCAATTTTTATTAGAGTTCTCTAAGCTAATTATGTATTTTTCTAAAGCAAAAGCATGAGAAGTATTTACAACCGTATTCAGTGAAAATCCCTAACACCACTAACAATAGTATTTCTGTAACTTTCTCTATGTTATTTTCTATCATCCCTTTATTTTATACTAAACTTCACACTTGTTGTTAAAAGATTGACATTCATTTATTTCAACTACAGCTTATGACTGCTGTGCAATGTAAGAAGAAAAAAACAGGTTAAAGAAATCACCAGCAAATTTTGTCCTCACAGCTCAGTGGCTCCCCTGCCCACATACCAGGGCACACCAAGGGAAGGAGATGCTCCAGCAAGATTTAATCCTGGTGACTAAATAAGCATCTTCCACAGACAGCTCTGGGAGACATCAAGCCATACTCCTCTTTCATATTTGAAGAACAACACTGAAGTAAAAGCATTTCTATCTACTGGTACCTAAATTGAGACACTGAATTAGCTGGGAAAGTGATCATATTCATTTTAAAAGGATTCACAATATTGCATTAGGTGTCATGAAATTATGATTTGATAATTTTGGCTTGTAATGTAATGAAGACAGGCAGAATTTTATCTTTTTTTCATTTTTTCTCCACTTTTCCCATTCACAGTGGACTGTAAAAGATAATGAAGTGATTTATATGAATCTCTGTAGGTGAAAATTTATAGAAAAACACACAGAATTTTATAACATCTTCACTTCTTCACTTCTTCACCCTTAATCTGAGTGTGAAGCAAGAGAGTGAGCTGTGATGGATGAAGATTACTGCTGAACTCAGTAATGACAAAGCAATCATGAGGAGATCTTGAAAACACCGCTTTCAGACTTTGCTAATCAGAAGAACCCACCAGTTCAGCACCAGGCACTGGCTGTGCACAGCAATGGTAAAAAAAGGCCATTATAAATTAACCTCCACTCAGAGAAAAGCCCTTTTGTAGTATTTGTCACATACATGAATACATTGTAATGACACTATAGGAGGAGTGTGTAATGCAAAATATCACCCACGGACAAGAAAAATGGGGAGTTTCAAAGATGCACAAAGCTTTTACCTACCTAGAGATATTAAAGCTCATCTAAAATACCAATATGCTAGTTTGTCACACAAAAAAATATATCTTAGTACAAACCATTAGACAAAGTGTTTCTAAAGGTATAAATTGCATTAAAATTTCAGTTCTGACTCCTGACATTTTTCTAGTAGCTTCAGTCAAACTGTTAGCAATAATTTCCCACCCTTCCATAAAGCTTTCCTCTGCATCTCCACCTAATCCTTTTAAGTATCGTTTTTCTTCTTCCCACACATATGGCCTTTCCTACATATCCTTCACACACCAAAAAAAGGCAGAAAAAAAAAAGCTTGAAAACTGGAAAAATCATTAAGTAGCTTAGCTCTTTCTGGGGGTGTTTTGTGGAAGTTGCACCACTCTTCCTTAAGCTCAGATGTTAATTCACCTCATATGCTGAAGGCCAGGCTTAGATTCAGCTGAAAAACAGGCACATTCACAGGAAGCTATAATTTCCAATCATCAGAAGCCAAATTTGAGAAAGCTCCTTCATAAACTATTAACTATAACATCATGGAAAAAAAATCACAGAATTATCTACAACCCTAGAAAAACCCTCAAAGTGTAGCGCGACACCAGCACAGAAAAATACCAAAGGTGTGAGCCAGAAAATACAAGTCACAGTGTAAAGGAGTGAGTCAGGTAAAATCAGTTTTAACAGCAGTAAACAGAAGAAAAAGTACGACGTGAAACAGGGAATCAATTAATTAAGAAAGTGCAAGTAAGCCAACCGTGCTAGTAAACATGTAAAAATATCCTTTAGTGGATCTAAGTGGAGAAGGCAGGAAGGGACCCCCACCATTAGCATGCCATTCATCCTTGCACCAGTGTGCTACTGACTCATAACCTCACTCATCTGCCCCTCCCGTTGTCCTTGAAAAGTACTGACACCACCAGGCTGCAGACTCAAAGGGTGCTGAGAATGGAACACATACTAGGAAGTCTGTGTATTAATTGTATCAATAGGTGGACCAAAATAATAGCTGTCTTTTGATTAGAAAGTTATGACTATAGCTAAAGATAAACTGTAGGTCCTTACATCACTCAGCATTCCTCTGTCCCTGTAACAGAGGCACAGCCCCTGTAGTCCCCAGGAGCTGCTACCAAAGACATCAAAAACACACTTGCAGCTGCCACCATCAAGTTACAGCAAAATTAACCCATTTTTAAAATGGTTTTGGTTAATCATGGCAACATCTCATCATCTTTTACTGCCTGCAGGCTGTTCCATTAGCTGTTGAGGTCTGCAAGCAGGGGCAACTAGATCTGTGAGCAGTGGAGATCCAAGGTCTCACCCTTCTACAGATGAGCTCATTGCAAACCCAGGCTATAAACAACTCAACCCAACAGTGCAGAAGAGAACAACTGTCCGTGTGCCCAGAGCTTCTGCAATGCTCCCTGTTTATTCTGATTTTAACTCAGGGCAGAAGCTTAAGTCACTGCTTTCGCAAGGAATTAAAATTGAGTATTTTAAGTTCATTCATACTGGAGGTGTAACACAAAGCAAAGAGACAGATATGGCTCCTGCCTGAGAAATTACAAAGGCTCTTATCTTGACAAAATTTACATATCAGGAACTTTATTCACGTAAATAATCGTACAGGAACAGGACCTTATTTATTTAATCTTTCTTCAGAAATTGAGCTTATATGAACAGCACACAGATGCTGCCTCCACTTTCATTTGCAAGTCATTCATTTTATATTATCGTTCTACCACTAATTTGGCTGAAGTGTTGCAAAGAGGATTTCCAGCATATCAAAGTACTATTGAAATAACATAAACTATTTGCATTTGAAGAGTATATTGTCTATTCCAAACAATTCAGCTGGAGATCCCCTCCATATATTAAGAAATCCTTAACTAATCACTTTAAGGCAATGATACCCATTGGAGAATATATAATTCTGTTCAAACCCTCCTTCATAAACCATTCTTTATGCAAGACAGAAATGGCTTCTGGCAAAGCCAAGAAGATCTGCCTGTGGCAAGCTAAGTGTAAGTATGAATTTCTGTTGCTATGAATACAAAAAGAGGTTAAAAAAAACAAGCAAACAAACCCAACAAACCAAAAACCAAAGCTGCTTGCTTTTTGGCAGACACTAAGTTTCTTTTATTTTTATTAAACTACCCTTGTTCTAGAGAATCTTCAAGCTTGTTTTGCTAGTATTGTTCCAGAAACCATGCGATAACATAAACTTTAGTTATGTAAATTACCATCTACCACATACTAAAGAACTAAAAACATTAAAAAGGAACATTACAAGTGTCTTTGTAATGTCCTCTGGGTATAAGATGTAGTATTGCAAATGTCTTAGCAGGGAGCAAGTTAGAATCACTCTAAACTGCAAGCCTCCTCATTTCTATACTATTTTAATGCTGAAGAAACACCAGAAAAACAGGAAAATCCACTATTTCATAGCTACCCTCACCACCTACATACCATTTATTGACAGGCAATTAAATTTTTTTTTTATAAAAATATGGGAATATTTAAATGGTAACCAATATATTGCAGGAATTAGTGAATTTTATTCTATACTCATCATAAAGAAATTCACTTTGTGCTACTTACTGTTATAAATAGTGGTAATACTTATAAATATAAGTGGTGTATTCAAGCTGTCACTTTGGAGACATTCGTGTATCTTTAAATCGCCAGTTAATTGAAGGACAAAACTAGATTAGTAGTTATTGGATTTCAGCGATCCAATGAGCATGTTTGGACAGCCAAAGATTTCGCTTATGCGTTATACTTTGAGCATTAGATGTATAAGATTTTGTCAGGTGTCCCTCACAAAATAGCATGTGTTGATTATGGCTGGGATAGTTAATTTTCTTCACAGTAGCTGGTACGGGGCTGTGTTTTAGATTAGTGCTGGAAACACTGCTGATAACACAGGGATGTTCCAGCTGTTGCCAAGCAGAGCTTTCCCAGAGTCAAACCTTCACTGCTTCTTACCTCACCCTGCCAGTGAGGAGGCTGGGAGTGCACAAGGAGTTGTGAGGGGACACAGCCAGGACAGCTGACCCCAGGTGACCACAGGGATGTCCCAGACCATGTGGTGCTGTGCTCACACCTGGGGGAAGGAGAAGGAAGGTGAGGACGTTCAGAGTGATGGTGTTTGTCTGCTCCAGTCACTGTTACCTGTGAGGGAGCTCTGCTTTCCTGGGGATGGCTGAACATTGCCTACCCATGAGAAACAGTGAATGAATCCCATGTTTTGCTTTGCTTGCATGCACAGCTTCTGCTTTGCCTATTAACTGCCTTGTTCTCAGCCTGCTGGTTTTCTCACTTATACTCTTCTGATTCTACCCCCTCACCCTACCAGGCTGCTGGTGCTTAATGGCCTGCAAGGGTTAAACCACAACATAGCTCTTATCTGGATTTGGTCACAACCACAAATGACTCAGACTCCCTCCAGTGAACCAGTTTCATTCACATGGAAGCAGTAACAGCCATACATATGAGATCACTCTGTGCACTAGGTACATCTACAAAGAATTAGGTATTTCAATGAGGTACCAGTATTTCAGCTTAGGGTGGTATATCCAGTATTTAACACAAGGATGTTCTTCACCATTGACCAGAGCAATTACTAGCCCAGTTAAGGCTAGATTTGAAAAGTGCTTTCCTATTTCACATAAAATGTATCAGGAAGTGGAAAAAATCGTGTTTACTGACTCACTCATTTTCATGTATTGTATCATTACTGTATTTGCTCTGAAAGATAAAGAGACAGTTTGAAAAAATATCAGCAATACAAGTATTTACAGAAACCAAAAGTATCAAATCAAAAAGGTTTGCCAGAGTGAACCAAGCTCAAATAATTTATCAAGGGTCTTCAAATTTAGGGCTGTCAAAGACCTGTAATATATTTCTCCTAGTATACAAAAGGAAAATCGTCTTTTACCCTCGAGAATAATGTTAGCAAAGTGCATTCAACCAGCTCAGGCTGAGTTATGCTAACAACCCTGTTCACCTCTGGACATGGAGACCTTCAATCCATCACTGTAAAATTTGATAAAAATGTTCCAGGAACTGCCAAAAGGTTCGTATTTAATTACCACTGGAATCAATAGAAAGAAATATTGCAGAAAATTACATGTTCTACATCATTTACGTTTTCTGATTCCTGACTTGTGGGCTTCAGAGGTAGCATGTATTACCTTCTAAACCCTGATTCATCTGGTTTAGAAAGAGTAATGGATTTCTACTCCAAAGAACATAAAACTGCCACCACTTCATAGTATGTTCCACAGGCCTGGATTTACTGGGAAGAACAAGGAGCTGCATCTGCCCTTGTTTCTGTCATGCAGAACACCCATTAAACAAATGATCCAATTCTTCATTACAGGCTTTTCAGCTGGTGAGTACATGCTCAAGAACTAAAAAGAGATCTGGATTTAGCTCTATTTACAAAAAGAGAAAGGACATTGTATCAGCTCCTTGGGAGCAACCAAAAATTTTAGTAGAAGGTGGAGAAGGATTGCCTTAAAATTTCTGTCAAGAGGCAGGATACTAAATAATTTAAGAACTCTCATTAGAAAACAAAAGCCCTAATAATACTGCAATCCTTAAGGTACTAATATGTTTCTATGACAAAATCAGATGTGATATTCAAAATATTACTACCACATGTATCAAGCCTCAGGGAATGAACATACTAGTGCTTAAATGATATGCAAAAAAAAAGGATGTTAGTTTTAATTTTTCGCTCATGGCACTGAAGAGAGCTGCTGAAATCATGAGACATTAAAAACACTTCATTTTTATTTGTGAAATACTGTCAAGACATTTTCATTAAGAAAAGGCAGCTGTTTACAAGGCACAAGAATATATACTTCCAGCTGTAGTAGCAAGCAAAAATCCTCTTTTATATCTGACTTCTGTTTCCATCTTGCTTAACAATTCATCTATGCGTACTAAACCGGAATATACTTAGCAAATTTTCTTGGCATTTATTTACATACTCATACAGCAATGTAAGTTGCTGCATGAGCAGTTGACTGAAGAAGCCTTAGATACATGAATCCTGCAGCTTCTCCTGCCTGCCTTGCCTCAGGAAGAATTCCAGCTCCTTCCCTTACCCTACAGAATTATCCACTATCCCATGGCACCTACAGATGATGTCCCCACTCTGTAAATCACCCTTCCAATGTCACCACACCCTGCCGTATATCTCTCGCTTAGGAACTCAACAAGGTGTAGCCAGTTGTGCAGATGTGTGTGCTACCGGCACAACAGAAACCATGAGGTAACACTCCTCACTGGAGTCAGGTTGGCTTGCATTCGTCCTCAAGCCTGAGTCAGAAATCGCACCACAGGTACAAAAGTTACCAGAGAAACACCAGTCAGTGCACAGTACAGTCATCTATGTCTCATTTCCTTAAAAACAGGCTAAATAATATGCAGGCCCTTGTTATTAATTTAATGTTTCTCTGGAAAAACAGCTACTGATGAAACCTTAGCATGTCATGATCTTTTCTGCCACTCTACTAATGTAAACCTCACATTTATATATAGTCAGAGAAAATCAGCTTCTCTTGGGCTAATAATAAGCAAAACAATTTTCACTTTTTATAACTTCTCTGAAATTAATCAATTAATGAAAGTATTACTTTATGTAAAATTACTTCATTGAAAAATGAACTATATCATCAATTCCTGTCACATGAACTACCATCTCCAAATGTCAGATATTCATTCTAGTCAGATACTGATCACTTGGATGGGATTCAATCTGAATTAAAATTCAAATAATTTCTCTTCTGTCATGTGCTCCCAGATCAAAATACCATTCTACAGAGAATTTTTTTGATGTTAAAAATAAACATAAACCAAAATATGTTTCCTTTAAGTCTAAAAATGTCATCAGTAGTAAACATATATTTTCTTTCCTTATTGCCCAATTTTTGAAATGCCAGCTCATATTCTATGTTGAATGATTTAATGATTTTATCTTGGCTTGCAGTTAACCGAAGTCTCTGTAAAATCAGTATGTATGATTTCATGGTTTGGCAGAATTGGCATTGTAGACACAGAAAATGCTAATGTTGTTTACCACATCGTTCCCAGAAGTCCATCTCCTTATTTTTTATTAAGCCGCCTGCTGGGCTTAAAAGCTAGGAACCTAGCTATCTATTAGGCATGTAGCCAGATCAGAGCCTCAAAGGACTTCTTGAACCCATTAGAAAAAGCATTTTACTACCAGGGAGTCATCTCACTTCTAAACCAATACAGTAAAAATATCAAAGTATGTATCTTACTGTTACGGTATATAGATTTGGACTTATGATTAGCTTCATAATAAAAATACAGGATGCTGAATAAGTATCTGCAGAAGACTCCGACCTGTGCCCCAAGACACACTAGACAGAACTATACATTTTTTCACCCAACTACCTCAAAGGAAGGCAATGTTTGAATGAGTACAGGTGAAAAGGAAAAGTGGGCGGAACATATACTATCTTTTTTTCTGTAGAGTTTACAGTCACAGTTACAATTTCCCCAAACTTGGAGGAGCGTGAGAAAAATGACAATGTAAGGACTATTACCTTAAATATAGGACAGTTAATGTGGGAGAATAACTGTGCTGAAGTTCTGATCATCTGTTTTCCATTTCTACAATTCATAGAAAACAGATTTCTCCACTGGCAAAAAAAAAAAAAATAAAGCACAGAATTTTAGGATTTTGGATGATATCACTGACAGGGAAAAAAACTAAGATAAGCTCTCACAGATACAAATGAGCCCATGTAATGAAAAATGAGATTAGGATTGTTAGGAAAGCACTATAAGAGCTTTCCTGATTAACATTATGTATATTGTGTCAGATCACAGAGTCCAGAGAGACTGGGCTCTGTTATCTGTATCATGTCACGCAGCACCAACACAGCTCAGCCTGTGGGCAGCTTCCCCCTAGCCTGTGGGGTTTTTTTTACCTGATCCAGAAGATGCAGATCAGCTGTTTGAAGAGTAAACACAGCTCCAACAGTCACGCTCTTCTCCTGTGCTTGCAAATGGGGCCACACTGCATGGCTGCCACATGCTCTGCCAACACACGTCAGCAAGTGAGATGTTTCCTCCTATCCACACATGGACTGCCAGAACTCCATTGCTGCAGCTGCTCATGAGTCATGAAACTTGGATCCAGCACAGCTTGAGCCATTTCAAAGTGCAGTGCTCAGTCCCCCCAGATTTCATAGTCAGAGGAAACCAAGGCAGGCAAATGACCGATCGGAAGAGATGAAGACACAGTAGTGCAGCAACTTGTTTGTGAATGTACAAATAAAATGTCCACTATTCTGATAATAAGTGGATATCTTCTAGTTCATGTATCATGCAACATTAAGAAAATTCTTACAAAGAACTACAATGAGAGAATATTTAGCTTTCTAATTTGCTCTCATCCCTTACAAGGGAGATATTCTGTGACTGCTTTCAAAAACAAGCCAATGAATTATACCAATTAACCACATTTAATTACCAGTCTGGTTTTGTCCTCTGTCTCATCTGTTTTACTGATCGCCATTGACAGCCATTACTTTGGTCACAGCACCATGAGTGCCCAGCAGAGGGAAGAGAGACTCTTTGAACCCCAGAGAACGCCCTGATCTTTACCAGGTTAAGAAAATATTTACCTTTTCTTTGCTTTCCAACCCTTCTCCTCTTAGTAAAGATAAGGGAATAAAAAATACAAGGAACAAGCAATAAATCACTACTGAATACTAATTTCTGATCAAAAAAAGGACCCACATCCCAAAAAACCCTTACCCTTATATCAGAACAAAGGAGAGAAAACAGACAAGTCAACAGTGGACTGTGGCCCCCATTTAAGAGAGGACATGTTTGCTGCTCTGGCCCATCCTGAGAGTGATGTTACTCACTACCACCATGGACTGAATGGCTCCTGTGGCATCTGCCAAGAAAGGAGCTCTCCCAGACTATTCTTCACCTACACCTTAGGAGAATGTCAGACTGAGTAAAAGCATCTCCTCTTCTGCAGAAGACACCGTTAAGGCAATTCTTTCACTGTACCCACTCCCTCCTACCTCTGAGGAGATCAGATCTTACTGATTCTCCTTGACAAAGAGAAAACAAAATCCTTTTCCCTTATTCCAGCCTCTACTACAGATATCCTACGGCTCTAACAAGTCTTAAAAAGTCTTCTAGTGTTTATATCTTATAAAGAGTAAGAATTAAGAAAAATAAATGTTTATTTCATTATGTGATGCTATGTTTTATGTCACAAGGTTCTCTCTTACTTTTATAGTTATTTCTAGAAAACCTGTGTCAATAAATAAATCACTTCTTCCATCTGTGCTTTGTTAAGACTTTGTAAAATAATAGGCAAATTCTGCTCTGACTGAAATCACTGTTAAAATTTCCACTGATCAAACTGGATACAACTCTCTATAATAACTGTACAATCTCAACAATGTCCACAGCATCCTAGGTTTCCCTTTAAAATACGAACTTAGAGAAGGTCATTCATGGTTGCATGTTACAAAAGTACTTCAAGAACAGATGTGCACTGCTTAGGAAACTCTCGCTCTCTTCAAGCATGGTGCTTTGAACTTTGCTCTCCTTGACATGGTCCCTGGAAAGCAGGGAGCATACGCTTGTATAAACCAAAGATGATGGATTATATGATGTGGAAAATCTAGCTTTGATTTATTGTTTGCTTTTTTCCTCTCAAGAGCCCACATGCATTAGATGTATGTTTATGTATCAAGGCTAAAATCAAAGGTTATATAAGAGAAAACAACTTTAACAGAGGTTATAACATGCCTTTAAACTATCAAAAGACAAACTTATCTCTGTTTACACCCCTATCAAACTTAAATTCTGTTTGTGTCAATGCTGAGTTGTGCCTCACAACTGGCTGAGCCGCACCTGGTGAACTTCCATGCCTCCTGTAAGCCTTGGCCTGGTCTGACTGGATGGTTTATGAAATCTGGCTATATTGAATCAATTAGAAGTCTAAAAGCCAAAAAGAGTGTTAGAAAAGAACATAATACATTCCCTGTGTTCCAGAGATTAATGAACTTTGAAACATGCTTTTTTCCCATAAAACTAAGTGAATTTCTTCACTGTGTTACGAAACATTATTCACACTGGGACTGCTTTACATAACTGATACGCTGGAAGAAATCTTCTCCATGGCCAAGATACCATTTTTATTGTAACTGAGATCCAATTCCTCCAATCTATTTCAGATGTCTCATTACTAGGTTAGAAATTAATTTCTCATGTTTTGTTAACATTTTAATTCTCAAAAGTAACTCACATGATGGGGAAAAAAAGGCACAAATTTTGAAATGGTTTCCAACTGAAGAATAAGTTTGGGGATGTAACAACTTTGTGAGTCAGAAAACGAAAGCTTTTTGAAGGGGATTTATCCTGTATTTACTAAGAGGAAAGTGGAGGAGGGGTAGAGGACGATTAACCACACATGAAGATAATGAGGACTTTATGTAGATAGGAATTTCTGGAAGATGAAAATGGTTTACAAAATATTGTGGAAGTGCCTGCTACAGGAAAAACACTACACAATCTTGCTAACTTATTTTTAGGACTAGTCATTTAACAAATGCTTTTCCTTCTCTTTCGTAGTCTACCTCCCATAATTATATATTTTTGATTAAAAGCTCCCAAGAAAAGCTTGTTTCCATTTGCCTGAGTGGTCCAATCTGTTATTCTTTTATTGCTTTTTTAAAATTTTATTAAGGAAGCCTTAACAATCCACCTGAGCAGACTATTTTTTTCTCAAATTAAACTTCTGCTGTCCTTTTTTTTCCCCATAGATTGCAGAATGAGGGAGGGAAATAACTACCCAACTCCTATGTCTATCCAGTATGGTTTAATGAGAATCCTCACCAGAAAATCATTTTGCAAGACCACGGTGTTCCCTAGCAAGGAAACTACATCTTTGAAATTCACATAAATAACTGCCGAGAAAGCTATGTCTAACAGAAAAACAAACAGGACAAATATCTTGCCACAATTCAGATGGACACAGTGACAGATTCATTGCTAAAAGTATGACATAATCAAACTGGAATGGCTTTTATTATTTTTTTTCACAGTTAAATCTATTTAAATTAATAAGGTTCTACGACAGCTGGGAACCAGCAAAAAATATGGCAAGGGACTAAAACACTACATTCAGTTTAACTGACATATCATTAAATCTGGAGCCCACTTCTGTATATGAAATTTTATCCAAGAAAAGTATCAACATTTCTTGAACCCCCAGTCTCTTATAATTAGAATCCTGTTGTCATTGGCCCTTCAGCATCCTTAAATTTCATCTTTCAAAACCAAAGATATTTCAAAATTATAGTTTTACTTTCAATTAAGGAAATCCGCTAAGTAGCCTGTTACCTGGGTAGGAAAACTTAGATATTTTATCTTTGGTTTGATACTTGAGGTGAGCTCAAGTACCAGACAAGATATTCCAGGCAGTCTACTGCCTAAAACTGTAAAACAGAGCTTCTTTTGTATATTGACTAAAGCTTTTGCTTCTTGAATTCTTTCTATGCCAAATTCTTTCTATGCCAAATGAGAATCTCTTATGTTTATCATGAGTGATCTGGAATTGATAAAGGAAAATATCTGAAGTTTCTTCTGAAGTTGCTTTACTCTCAAAAAAAAAATTTATTCCTTCATCTCACTGCTTATACCAAGGACTGTCTTGAGAATCTCCCTTGAGATTGCAACTTGTAGATGGAAGCTGAACTGTACTCACTTTTGACAGATCCAGCTAAACATCTGAAAACATCCATGAACACTGAAGAATGATATAAAGCTTTGCAGCAGTGTCTTTTTGGATGCTCTAAATGCAGAGTATTTAATTAGTTCGGTTTCCAATTTGAGCCTTCATAATATTGTATATAAAGACTCCTGTGTTTTATAGGAGTTTATAAAAACTGCTCTTACAGACTTCCCCAATACAGGTGAAATTATTTCTCATATCTTTTAGTTGTAATTTCTTGGCCATCCAAGAGATGCCTAACAGCCTCCATTTTAACTCCTCCCACAGTTTAAATATATTGTATATATATGTTTCTGCTCAAAGAATTTTTATTGCAATCGTAAGAATTTGAATTAAATAAAAAAGAAAACCTACCTTTCTCAGTGAATAGAGAATCAGAAGGTAAGGCAGATAAGTCTTGGTTAAAAATATTTCCATATTTATTTCCATTTTTCACCTTGAAAACCTATTGGAAAAACATTCCTTTTCATGGCTTTTTTGTTTTATTTTACTTCTGCTGCTATTTACTTTGAAATAAATATTTTCCACTTTAGGCAACAAAAATATTTTACTCTATCTTCCAATTAAAGGACAGGAAACTATTCTATTTTTCTCAGTTACTAACCCTGCACCTTTCCCTAATTTTTTTCCAGAAATGATGAAAAGCTATTTCTTTCCTGAGTTAATGCAGAAACAATGCCAATATAAAATCAGTAAAAAATACCTGTAACTGTAATTTCTACTCTACAGATCCTCACTTTCATATCAATTTGTGGTATGTTTGGCTGTGTGTTTTGTGTTGTGTTGTGCAGACCTTGGAAATAAACTGGTTGGTGTAGCCAAGTGGAGAAGGCAGATGCTCACCTGAAGGAAGCTCACCAGTACTTTTCAACAGCATTTGTATTAAAGGAGCAGTAATGTCTCCTATCACCTTATAGCATCTTTTAATGCAAAGGAACAAACAGACGCTTGTCACTAGAGACTGAGGATGTAACTTTCCTTCAGTATTTTCTAGAAAAATGATTGCTCTATATTTTCTTTGACTGCTTCATCAGTTTGCAGATTGCTGAAGATAAGCTTCCTATTTTAGGCCACATACTACCTTGCAAAAAACCCCCATGAATGCAGGGAATAAATAGTAACAAAAATACAGTCAGCACAAAACAATAATAATTGTTTTTAAAAAAAGAGCTCTCAATATTCTAAATAATAACGCACTATCCATCTCTGAATTCTGACAGACAAGAGTTGACAGATGCTGAAGTTTCATTTAGTTTTTTGTTCAACAGCTGCTTTTCTAAACCATCTCCAGCTGAAAAACTCCCAGGACTATGGCACACATCACAAATCCCAGCTTTCAGCAGATTTCGTCAGTGCAGTATCTCCCCTCACACAGAACTTTATTCACATAGAAGCTCAATAATTCAATAAAAACCTGGCGATGATATAAATGAGCTAATACAAATGAATTTAGGACGTGGCAAGAGCAGATTATTAAGCCCCCGGGCAGTTATCACATTTCTAGATCCTTTCTAGCAAATGGAGAGGAAGAAGGGCTGAGGACACCAGGAGGTGCAGCAGAAGCTGTACAGAACCCTCTGTCCCAGAGTGTAGGTGCCTCCTCAGAGGGAGGATTACACTGATTTTTGCTGACATTGGCAGCCAGCCTGCTCTGACACAGGGACACACACACAGTGCCAAGTCCCAAATTATGCTAAACATAGACACAGGGATGATGAATCACACTTGAGGGATTAAAGTTTTTCTTTCTCCACTCCCTTTTCACATCGAAGTGGGGTCAAATTCTTTGGTTTCTGAACTATTTATGATTGCTCTTTAGAGCAGGAAGTGCTACTCCAGCCCTCCTACAGATATCCTGTGCTTCAGCTTCCACAAGCTTTTTTATAATGTTCTATTGACAACATTGCTCAAATTGGCCCTGACAAAATATACATTACACACACCAATAGGCTGAATTGCAGGGCTGGTTCTGGCAGTTGTATGACAGTTCTATTACAACACAACTACACCAGAGTCTACAGGAATGAAAATGTGAACAAGATTTATTTTTCCTCCATTGATATAAAATACTTCAAAATTACATGATGAAAATAATGCTCCACTCCTTGTTGTCACTGCAAATGAATGCATACATAAAAATGAAATCCACTGGACTTTCCCTGTTAGACAGGCTACATTTTCCACACAGAAACTTTGGCATATATTTGGTGTTTCACTCTTCCTGAGAGCACTGGAGAATGTGTTGGAAGCATGAGCAACCATAGAAAGGGCACACACACATGTTGATATGCATTTCTGTAATCTACGCTCTTCCTTGGAAAACAACTAGATGTTAGGTCCTTGAACAAGGCTAACGCACACACACACACACACAAAGATTGAAAACAGGCAAGAAAAAGTTGGATTATGCAGACTGTGAATAGAAATGACACCATGTTATCTCACATGGCCTTAACATATGAAACAAAAATGAAAAGAGAAATATGAGAAATTAGAAGAAAAATAGCTCAAATTATACATAGCAGCCCAGACAGCTGTATGAATCTTGTGAATTTAGTGCTGTAGTATTTGAATTTCACACAGCATTCACATGACATTTCTATAGTCTACATAACAAATGGAAGATGATATTTTTTAATATGAGGCTTTAAAAGTAGTATTTGGTTACTGGCTGCCAGAAGAAAAACAAGTGAAGCATTCCTTAAGCTCCTTGGGAATTCATATGTCACACTTTTTTTTTTTCAGTCCTGTTTCAATCTTCCCTATGTGGCTGGAGTATTTGATTGTTTACTGGTCTTAGCAGTCACAAATGCCAGGGTCTGGAACATGACTTGCAGCCAAACATACTCTTTGACAACACCTGTAAGCATAAAGCTCAATCAATTGGCTTGGGGGGAAAAAAGTCCTCCTCTGTATTAATATGATGCAAAAGTTCTTCACAATAACCTGTCCACTGGAGACCTCAGGGAGGTGTAATTAGTCATTTCTGATAAAAAGGTACAATGACCAGAATTTTTTGTTTTTCCAGATAGCAAGAGCCTTTCATTCAGGAAGTTTTCCCTTGTAGCTGATGGTGCAATCATTTCTTTGGTGAAAACTGAGTTGCATGCAAGCAATGCTGGAATTATCAGGCTTTACTTAACAGTGCCAAAACCAACTGCTGATGGCAGGCCTTGGAGTCTGCTTCCCCCATGGCTAGGGCTGGCACTTAGAGCCTGAGAAACAACCTGAGGAAGCCAGCAGGCTTTAAAATACACTGTTCTTAAATGCAAAGCCTCTGGCATCTTAGGAGTGTTTTAAACATAGGATCAGACATATTTTATTATTGTAAAATTATTAATTCTTCACACTTTTGTACCCAGGGGGCAGATTACTTCCCCAGAAAGCAGAAATAAGGCAAGCAAATACTTTAACTTAAGCASACACAGAGCCTTACCAAGGAGAGCCAGAGCATGCTTGAGTTTTACTACAGAGCAGCACCACACCAGCAGATTCTACAGTTCCCTGAGGCAGCTTTTTCTAAATAAAAGTAGAATATCTCTGTCAGTGATGTTTCTCTTATGCAGTAGGGAAGAAGGCAGGGTTTGAAGTTTCCCCTGGCAACTCTAGGTCCCCATTTCCAGTGCTGCTATCACAGCTGGGGCAGATGTAGCTGGCAGCAATGGACAAGTGTTTTTCAACCAGGTTTGTTTCCAGGTGTGTTTCCAGTCTCAAACACTGACTCTTACACTCCTGGGGCATCTGTTTGATTTTGATACCAAACCAAAATCAGTGGCTAAATAAAGGGCAAGAATATAAAACCATGCAGCTGACTCCTAAGAATGAAATAGAAGAAATTTCTCTTTGGTCTTGAAGAGACTGAGCAAATCCTACTGTAAATGTGAATCAGAACCATATCTTTACTGTGCGAGGGAATTGATCAGCAATATAAAAAAAAAAGAAGAGCAAAACAGTAATTTCTTCTCCATTATGGGAATTATACAACCCAAAATAAACATCATCCTATCCACCAGCTGAATGTGAGAGTTATTTTCAAGGCTGACAACTGCCTGCTCTATTTATGTAATTTAGAAGTGTGAAGTATTTATTTTATTAAAATCCAGCATGTGGTAGAAATCTGATTTTGTTTGAACAGGTCCAGGGCACAGACTATACTAAAATGAATTTTTTTCTGACAAAAATGGGAAAATGTTACTTTACTGAATTTCTAGCTAGGAATTGTGTTATTTAAAATAACAACTCAGGTGGTATTGGAAGGACCAGTTTTATAGTAAGACAAATTAAATTTAAGAGAAATCTTCCTATATGAATTGGAACATACTGCTAATTTCTTATCTGATCTTCCTTGGTCATCTGTTATTCTTATTACGTATCTGTGTACTTTTTTCCTGCATGCACAGTATTGATTTTCAAACCAAAATACTTTTAACAAAATTAATGAAACAGTGTATTTTAACTGAACTCTTTAAGCATAGATTGGCTAAATAAGGATATTAGAAGAGGGGCACATTTTTGCAAACTTCTGCATATTTTAGTGGAAGTTTTTTATTGCAAAATACCCACACAGGATTGCTTTTTTATAGAAAATGTAAGAGTGAAGCTAATTTTTTCACAATGAAATTTTAAACGACTGCTGTGTCAGGAATTACTAAGCTTTATTATTTAGTTTTCTGTGTGATCCTATCAAATTTCTGCCAGACCTCCCTGTTTTCAAATTTGACCCTGTTTCCAAATTTGAGTGTTAATAGCAACTTTAGAAGGATGGAGAGAGTCAAGAGAGGGGATAAATCTCTTAACTTCCTCATCTAGTTTGCTGCCCAATCTCACTTATAGAAAACTCAATCTTGTTTTCTAGAGTTCACCAAAAAAAGGCAAACTCTAACTCCACCATTAAACATCTGTGGTTTTGTTCTTTGTAGCTGAAAAAAATTATTAAAATTTATGTAAGATTAAATGTCAGTGCTTTCGTGGTTAACATTATCTAAAGTTTATTTCTGTGATTTAATTTTGCTGTATTCCCTGCTCGTTCTGCATTCTGAAGGAGAGAAGGGCAGTTTTTCAGCTGACCTAATGAAAGCACTGCCATGACAAACAAGAAACCAACCTGTGTGCAGTGGAGTCTGGCTGGAGAGAATGCTAATTCTCTGCCTCAATACTGCCTTCAAAGAGATTATTCAAGGCTCTCTCTGACATGGAACATAGTGACCAGCCAGCAAATGCTAGAGATGAAAATAACCTTTATCTGTTTTAACAAAAAGGTGAACTAAAAAAAGCAGCCAGTCTTACCCTTAATGTTTACTATTAGCAATGAATGAAGTGACTTTATTTAGTGCTTATTCAGTAACTGAATCACTGACAGGGTTTTTACTGTAGATTTTTAAATTATTAAATCAGAATAATTTATCTACATAAGGCAAAAGATGCAAA
>PYHW01009542.1:3467736-3503234 GCA_013186435.1 Turdus rufiventris | reverse complement strand
TTTTTTAATTACCTGTTACTGAGATCTAGCAAATGCGTAAGAAATCTGGAAAAGAGATTCAAGCTACAGCTTTGCATACAAAAACTTCATGCGCTGAAGCTGTGAACTTGCTGTCCTTATCAACTGGGTGGAGTTTATAGAATTCAAGTATCTAACACCCAAAAGCATGGAGACAACTTAAAGGAAAAACTGAGGCTCAGCCCAAATCTACGAAAGATGCATGAATGAACCACAGTCAACAAATTAATTAAAATACTAAGAGTAATGAAAACCTTCTTAAGGTGACAAAATGTACAAGTGGAGAAATGACCTGAGATTTCTAAACTTCTACCTGCAGAAAACCAGAGTGGTGTACAGTAGGTAGCTTATACTACCGTGAACGCATCTAACTCATTAATACTAACTTTTCTTTTTCCTGAGCAGTATTCTCAATGAATTTTAAACTTAGAGTAAGTGCCTAGCCCTCCTGAGAACAGAATCTTAGAACAAGACACTACTGTGACAATTCTATTAGAAAGCACAAATTTTTCATATCTGAAATTGCTGAAGTAATTTAAATATCTGACAAGGAAAAATCCACAGGTTGCCATCCTCACATAAGATGTATTTCAAGGGCAGAACTGAAAACAATATAATTGTGTAGGTACAGCAGTTCCAAAAAAATAAATGAAGTCTTACTACCTATAGCAAAGAACCTTGAAAAGACAAAGTTCTTCTTAAAGTCTCAGAAATAAGGTGTATAATACTGTTTAGGAGTTTGTCAACCCCTCTAATAGCCAGATACAGGTGGTGAACTCCATAGCTCAGTTGTACTTCCTCTCCTCAGAGCACACAGCTCTTGGTGCTGCCTATGGGTATTGGAAAAATATTGAAACAATTCATCCAGCAACAGCTGTTAATTGTCCCCCAAAATGCTCCTGTGACAGAGAGACAACATAATGCTTCACTTGTGATTTCCCAGGATAGATTCCCTACCTTGAGGAATCCTTCCTTGTCACATGGTACAGCTCTGCTCATTTCTAGGTGTTTCCCCAAACTATTCTGATGCGACAACCTTGTGTGAATGGACTGTGGTCCAAGTTCACATCCTATATTACAGTGACCAGCTGACAAAACCTTTAAAACCCCTCAAGTCGACAACTGCTTCCTGATTCCCAGGAACTGATTTCCAATCATGATTATTATTATATTATATTATATTATATTATATTATATTATATTAGTTCAACAAATCCATCCTCCCTGTCTTCAGCCTGATTGTCATAAATATCAAGGCAGCATTACTCAGCATTATTTATCCCTCATTATTTTTTCCCTCAGTGGTATTTGTGTCACTTGATTCCACCAGTTTACTGTGCATTAACTTCAAAGGTGGTAATTTTTAATCATCATGTTTAGCTGTATGATTTGCAGTTTCCTATTATATTTTCTTCCATTACACTTATAAGCAGAAAAAGGCAAACACTACCTTTCTACTGCCATTTGTTATCTTCATAATTTTACATCAGCTCTATCTTGCCTAAATGGTCTGAAGAGGTATTGAACCAAGGGCTTTGATATTTACTAAATGCTCTTTTTACATTATTCATGGGCAACTGTCAAAGCATCAATAGATTCAGTAAATCTTTCTGCACATGAAAAACAGAAAGCTACAAACCACACTGCGCAATAGGTGAAACTGTTTTCTAGGTAGATTTACATCTTGCATTCATCAAGATGGATGTTTAACATGTTTCTAGGATGATGTGAACACCGCCCCTGGAGCCCTGCTGACTTTCACCCCAACCCCTCAGCAGTTTTGGGCTTAACCATAGAGACACATTTGAACCATCCCATGAGCTACCTTTGGCTGAAACTCTAGCTTGACAATTTTACAGAAAGGGCAGATGCAGTGGAGTGGACAGGCCTGTTTTCACCTAAAAGTAAAGTTAGACAAAGGTACCTTGAAGAAAATGCCGTTTGGTGTTTCCATGTGATCAGAACTAGATTTCATCCCCTGAATAAGATCTTGCAATGTCATCCCAGTTCGTTCACATGACAGACAGGAACATGGGTCACATAAACAATCCCTTTCCTTCCAGCCATCTACATCTTTCAGAAATTACTCAAAAAAGACATCAGTCTACAACGACCAATCCCACATTGTTTCCTCCTCATTTACTTTATCACCTCTTTAAGATCAGAAGTTGATACTTGCTTCTGTCTTAAGGAATGATAAAATGGGCAGTGATCTTTCTTACTTGCTTATTTTATACAAGGAAAAACTACAGCAACACTGTCATGAGGAAGTCCCTTCCTCTCTGGCACTTTCAGTGACTGTAAAATTCACCTGTTTCTCTTCTTATTCAAAAAGACCTTGACTCTGCTGTGAACTAGCACCTTCAAACACATAACAGGAGAGTACTGCTGTCCCTGTGCTCCTGAGAAAATACTTTTTCCGCATGAGGTAGCAAAAAAATTTACTATGAGGTACAGAAACAGACCAAAATGACTGGGACCTAGTTTTAAGAAGCAGAGGTAAGCAGAGGTGAGGCAAAAGCAATAGCTTTACTATCTAATGGACATTTAGATAACTACACATGAGAGAATGGAAATTCACTTGTGCTACCATGTTTCAGCACTGCATATTCCCAGACAAGAAATGCATACACTCATCATTCTTTTAAAAGGCTATTGTTGACACAGTAATGTCTTCATTAATAATTTGCCTTTGTCTTCAAAACTGAGAAGTCAACTCACATGCACATTCCCACAATTTAGCTTAGTATGTAAGGAACTCATCTGAAGTAGAAATACCTCAACTGCATCAGGCTGAAAGTCAGGTTTTCCAGTTCATGGTTAGTGCTCTCCAGAAAAAGACAGCCAACCCATCCTCTGACTGTAAAAGGTTGTTTCTTTCAAAAAAACCCCAGCAGCTGACACCATACTGCATTTTGCTGTAGATCTGCTCTGACATGAAAGCATGAGATGTTCTTTCTTTGAACACATGCAGGACACTGACCTCTTCAGAGGATTTAGGTAAAGCAGTACTTAAATCAAGATTCATCCCATCTCATTACAGCACTTCACAGAGAGGTCCAAGTTACAAAAGCCACCATGCCATGTAGGCTCATTATGTAATGAGTGAAGAGATACAGGAGATTTCAGGCTCTGATTCATGTATTACGTATGTATTGGCTGCAAAGAATAGGAATATTTGAAGCTGGAACAGAATCAGTGTAGGGAACCTGGGGAATTATCAGTCAGAGAAAATGCCCACTGTATTAGAAACCTCCTACTACAGTGGAGATTGGGACTTGGGCACCAAGCCCATTATTGGGCAGAGTTCTCATTTAGATCTCCTATTTTGCCTATTTCTTAAAGCAAATGAAAAGATTAAGAAATAAAGTAACATTAGAATTAACCAGTTTATTACCTGGATTTGCAGATAAAGATGCAGTAAGTATGCTATACTTGACTCAATTTGTAAGAGTGTGCTGAGCATTTTAAGTTCTGAGGGCAACTATGAATACTGAAACATCTTATTCTGCCTATGTCATCTCCTTGCTGCTAAATTAGTATTTATTATTGCACAAAAATAGTTCCAAAATGCAAACACTCATTTAAATTGTCTTTAGGAGTTATGAATAATGACAAATACAAAATGGACTAATAACTCATGGTCAAAAGCCATTAAGATAAAATTACTGTGTTTCACACTATAAATGCAAGAAACAGTAAACTAACAATGAATCACATAGGAATAACAAAATAATTGTTTTCTGGCTACCTGATCTTTCCTTTAGACAAGTTATTATGCATCAAATAAATCTGGCCAAGTATGTTCTTATTCAACTATAAATAAACTATTCGAATATATATAAACAATAATAACTTTCTCTACAATGGACAGTAGATGCAAGGCTGACAAATGATGACCCACACAAAGATTTCAGAGTAGGAATGCAGGAATAATACCAATGTATTAATTATAAATATTCTGTGTTATTATTTGCAATTTCAATACAATGTATGAATTATTAATATTATTAATACCCAGCTCATAAATTACTCTGATTGTGTACTTCGGCACTGAAACAGCAGAATCCGTACTTCACCTCATTATTTTTTTCTCAAAATATGACATGTAAGTATCTAGTAATGAAAGCTAGGTAGCCACTAATAAAATATTAATTTTAATTAGTTCCGTTTGTAAATGGTTGTATTCAGTGAAAGAAAATGGCAGTGCTTTCATAAAACTGTGTAAGAGAGGGAGCTCAATATGCAGAACTTCACAGCTAAACCTTCTCACAAATTGTTAACAAATTTCCTTTTTCTGTCACTTGCTGATCATTTGAGCAAGTTATGGATTTTCAATGTCAAAATGAGAATGACTCAAGAAAGTGAGGTATCAAAACTAGGCAAAGTTCAGGGCTGACGGTCTGAGTACAAAGCAAGTACAAATGCTGCTAGCTAAAAAAGATGTCTCCTTCATCATCCAGGTCAGTCATCCGCACTGTTGAACACCTGGAGGAAGGGCTCTCCTTTGGGGGAGCCTCCTTCTCACTGCTGACTACAGAGAAAGCACAAAACAGCAGTTTAACTGGACACACACCTTCAGATGACTAAGATTTGTTTAAATGTTTAGATGACTCACTGGTTGCCTCCAGCACCATGGGCTTTTTCTAAAATTTTTCTTTCTAACTGCAACAGTACAATGATCCAGATAATTGTGAGGGCTTCCAAGTACTAACACCAATATAAGCCAGGGGACAAGAAGATCCCATTCAAATGAAGGAGGATGCCAGACGTTCTCTATTGATGGCAGAGCAGATTTATAGAAGAATAAAGACAATTGCTTCTCACAGTACAAAGAATGCCATTATTTTCTCAGTGTTATTGTAGCAGAAATTCTGCCTGCACAAGCAAAGAATTCACTGAGTAGTAGTTTCCACTTATAAGTAGAAAATTCTGCTTCTTTGTGATTTTGAATAATCAACTTTTCTGTTGTTTATTTTAGCTAATTAACTAAAATTATTGCATAATATTTTATGCTAAAAGTATACTCAACTAAATCCCATTGTTTTACTTGACTGTGATCAGTGATCTATTAATAATTATACTCTATCACTATTTTACAGACAAAAGAAAATTATCTCAGTTTTACAGTTGTAGAAAACTACCCTGACAGTTTTAAAAAGCATCAGTATCAGATACAGGAATCAGCACTATCAGATGCAGGATGCTAGATCTTGGAGCTTTAAGCAGGTGAATGGACTAAAATGACACTGAAGAATGGAAAGGAGTTTGGGGGTCACTGAAGAAATTTTCCTGGTGAACATACAGCCTTACAATTACAGTGTATCAATTACAACAGGTATAACAAAATTCTGTAAGTTTTCAGAAATAAATGTATGATTTTAAATATTTAATTATAAGCTAAGGAAATTACAAAATCTGAAATGTTTGTGAATAGTGGCACAAGTTCTAACTAGAGGTCCAAACAACAACAGGACTAACAATAGCCCAGCAGATAGGAAAGGTGGCAACAGCAAGATTATTCACAATGTGTAGCTGAACAGGCAACATCCCACAGATGTGTTAAACAGCTGGAAGTGAAGTCCCTGTTCCTGCTCTGAGACAGCATCTCCTACCACCATCCCAAGTACTGACACCTCAGGAGGAGTAGAGGAAGGACACCCAGCAGGGTAAGCTGGCAGCAGCTCAAGTAGTGCTATGAAGAAGCTGTACAATTGCAATTTCTTCAAGGCAGTAAAAAACCTACATCTCTATTTTTTTGGGAGAAGCATTTAGCCAGTTGTAAAAGCACAGTACTCAGGACAACAGTTGGTAGGTGGTGCATGACCTGGAAAACAAAAACCAATCCAAATATATACAGAAGAGAAATGTAGCTCAGGTGTAATCAGCTAGACCCCACAGAGCAGCTGTTCAGCTGGGGGATAGTATTCAGCTATCAACTTGTCTCAGATAAAGAAGTTTTTGTGACAAATCCTACGACAATTTCCAGCCAAAACTGAATACACCTAGTCCCAGGAAGACAGAGGACAGCACACAAAGCAAGGACCTTCTGAATATACCTAGCAAACTCACAGCAGAGCAGAGCACCAGCAGTGGAGCGTGGCCCTGGCATGACCCACAGCAGCCATCAGGGCCACCTGGAAATACAGGCACAGGAAGACACAGTCAGAACAGGAGTACTCTAAACTCTGCAAACAAGCTCATCTCCAGCAACAGTCTTTGCCAAAACAAGATGCCAGCTGTAGGTGGTAGACGTAGTTGGCTCCCTCTGAATACTTGAGGCAGATTCCATTGTTAGTATTTAAAATTGAGAAACAAAGCTCCCTCCTAAGTCCACATACTCCAAGGAGTAAATTGAGCGAACAGATGATGAACAGTTTGCTGGATCTGCACAATAAACACTTTGAGAAGCAGGAAAACAGAAAGAATTACAAAACCAGCAATGGAGTCAATATTGCAGAACAGCTGTTGAAGCAGCTTTACAGATCTAGTTTCAGATGCTTAGCAAGCGTAATGGCATCAGTTACATCTAATTCACATTTTAAAATACTGAGCGCCTACACAACGAGTACCAGTGAGGGAATCGTATTCTGCATAATACACTGGACAGCAAGACAATTTTGTCAAGGAATTGCTCTCTCTTCAAAGAAGATTCATAAAAAGATC
Source organism: Turdus rufiventris (assembly GCA_013186435.1). NCBI lineage: Eukaryota > Metazoa > Chordata > Aves > Passeriformes > Turdidae > Turdus > Turdus rufiventris. The sequence continues at coordinate 3,496,550 of PYHW01009542.1, read as the reverse complement.
TAGTCTCTAGATCTCTTTCTAATCTCAGTATTCTGACCCTTTAGCAAGCGGCAGGAAGCAGTAAAACACAGGGTAGTTTCCTCAGCCTGATGACAAAGCTCAATGAAACAAACACTTATATTGCCACTGGCACAAACCTCCAGTTTCTCAGTTACTGTACACAAATCTGGCTTTTTATCTCTTTCATTGATTCAAAAGCTTCCCAGGTGGGAGACCAAGGAAAACAACTTGTCCTCTTCTCACACATGAAGATTCCTCTCCACACTCTCAGTTCCATTCATACAGAAACACAACTAAGGTCCTTTACTTCAGTGACCAAAGAAGTCATGTGTCCGCCCTGCCCCCACAAACCCCATGCCACGTTCTACTGTTAGTGCCTGAGTTTATCTATTCAAAGCCATAGAAGGATTTGTTAGCCTTCTGCATCAACAATTAAAGACTCTTTTCACCCTACTCCAGAATGCCAAAGGGTAACAAAGAATGCCCAGGCAGCAGACTCATCATGCCCACATTCCTGTCTCAGCAAGAAATCATACATGCAGGGTTGATCATCCCGTAGAGAAGATGCTACCTTTTACTCCCATTACTGAATTTAATTTTCTCAATTTCATGCTAAAGCTCCCCTTTAATGGTTTCCTTAAATTCACAGACCAGGCTATTTTTCATGCCACCATATGAGTGGGCAAAAGTGTGATAAGAAATTTGGTTTTACATTATCAATTTGCTGGGGAGAAAAATCATTGTACCAAGCTCCTGTATCACTAAGAAAATAGTAATTTATTTGATTTATTTAGTAATATTGAAAATTCATTCAATTGATCATATATTTTAAAAATTGATAAATGTTCACAGCTATTGATTAATTACAAGGATGTTTCAATGTGATTGAGTACACAATCCCTGCAGCAACTGTCATACTTTAAAAATAGCAACCGAGTATGTTTTCCTAAGCACCAGCTGGAAGTTTAATTAGTTAAATGGTGAGTTTTAGTACTTACTTCCAGAACAGATAAGATAAATATGATTTATTTTTTCCAGTAATGTGCATACTGTGCATGCCACTCAAAAAACAGCAAATGCAGTTTGGGAACATTTGCATCCTTTTCATATTCCTTGACGATATCCCTATGTCCCCTGAGGCACATACTAAATATAACCAGAGTAAATTTTTTTAAACTCTTTACTTTTCAATTTATCATGACTTCATACTTGGTGATGCCATATTTTAAAATTATACTAAGCTGGTTTTAGAAGTAATTAGTTCTATATAAAACCCAATAGCCTTTTTGAACATAAAGTAATGACATTATCCCTTCACAGAACAAACTACCTAATAAATTCTTTGAGCAAAGACAACACGTATCAGAGAGAACATTATTCTACCATTAATTTTTATTATATGAGCAAAAGTAGATCATAGCAGCTCATGAGCCAAAAGAGCAAAACCAGATGCTGTAACTGTTAGCACAGTGTTTTAGCTTCTATTAGTAAACCAAAATACTTACAGGTTTTTGTGTTTGTTATGTACATTTGTACATAGTATTTAATCTGAGGTAACTGACACTTATCTTGGTAAAACGGGAGCCATTTGTTCATTCTGCACAAGAAACTGCTGATGAGGGGAAATGTATCACTCTGTTACAAGCAACATTTTACAGCATTGCATATTCATTTTTTTTTAAACTCCTACTCTTGAAGAGTTTTAACAACACACAATATTTACTTTCTTAGCCAAATAAACCGCCAACCATTGCTATTTTACTTATTTTACTTCAGATTTCAAAAGGAAAGCTCCAAAAATCACAGTAAGGAAAAAAAATAGAAAATATTTTCCCAAAAGTATCATTTTAACTTTTCTCTTTTCATGGAAAAACACTGTTTCAATCAAAATTCAATTGAAATTTCAAAGAACTTTAAATCCTGTGAATAAACTGAGTTTGTTTTAAAAGTGGTTCTTTACTGTCTTGAAAGGCTGAATCATCAATATTGTAAGACATTACATGCTACTAAATGTTAATAATAATTAGACATTTACATGCTAATAAAATCACATAACAACACCCAGATAAAAAGAAGACTGTAAGAACCCTGAAAAGATTCAATGTTTCATTGCTATTTCTTCTTATTTTTTCCTCTGAAATGCCGGTTAATTTGCTGGCAAAGTATTTCCAATAAAGCAATAATTTTATACACACAGTATTTTTTGTAATATGTGTGCATGCTTATGTACTTACGTTACTGCATTCTCAGTACAATTTCAAAGCACCCCACAATTAAATAGCTCAAAACTCTTACATGAAAACTTCTGTGCTATGTGAAAAATTACTAGAAGAATTTATCATGCAGGTGATCTCTGTTCACTTTATACTTGAAATTTAAAAAAAAAAAATAAAAGAGTACATCCAAAATGGTAACTTTAGTACAAATACAGCAGCCTTTTATACACAGAGAAAAGCGGTAAAGAAATGTTTTACCAACTCACACAGAAAAAATTCTGATCATATTTCTTAGTCAAATCACATTTTAAACCTCAATAACCACACAATGTAAAAGAAAGCCAGCCAGCAAAGACTCGTAGAGCGGAAGTACTTCTTATTGCTAACACACCAGCCATATGTCCTTTTGCATTCAGTGAAATCTTCAGTCAAAAAAACAGAGAAGGAAAGGCAATGAGAAGAGGTGGACAGCAGTGAAGCTGCAGATTTTGATGGAAGAACATTCCAGACTCCCAGTGCCTGGATCTCCCAAATTGAGTTGGTGAATAGTCCTGAAACAGCGCAGCAAGGTGATTGGAGACACTGTGTTAGCAGGCCAAAATTCAAACATTTAGCACGCTCAAGTTCAAAGACCAAAAGCTGCATTTTGCTGCAGAGCTCTCTGCACAGCTGGGCACAGGCAGCCCCCACGCACGAGCTCGGCTGTGCAAGCAGCAGCTTCCCCTTCCACCACGCTGCTCTGAACCACTGAAGCACATTCAGGACAAGCTGCACAGCATGGCATGGCCTAATCAACACAGAACAAAGCCATCACTGGCGCTGGCAGATCAGCTTTTACAAACATGTGACTAACATGAACATAGTGGTATCTTTGTTCTCATTCTGAAGCAATTATCACAGAAGATTCAATGTGGAAAAGTGACATAAAGGCATGCGCAAGTAGGAAACTCTTCACGGGATTTATCTGAACAGGCTTCAAAGACTAGAGTTTCTCATTTAAGGACTTAATATAAAAAAAAAATAAAGTTCAAACTGCTTCATTTTCTGAATTCAAGGAGTGATAACGAACTTGCTTTGAAAGATTTAAAATAGAATTATATATTTACTTGACTTTTATAATACCTACTTAGGAAATAGAAAAACTGTGACTGCACTTACACCGTTACAAGTTTAAGTATTTCAGGAAAAAAGTTTAAATGCTGGTTTTTATTTGGAAAATCCATTTAAAATTTGAAATTAAAATATCAGCAGAAGCTGAATTTATGACATCACAGTATCAAAATATTAAATCACTCTCCTGCTTTGCTAATTTCCAGTGCTCACCTACAAAGCAAGCATAACCATCTGTAGCTCAGCTCTTTATTTCAGAAGTCAATGTACTTCAGTGGGCTGGTGAAAGCTGTTCTTCACACACCCAGAAGCAGAAGAGAGAATCCCAATGAAGCTCTCCTCCAGTGTTCAGAATGTGGAATGTGAGATAGTTACACTGCTGCCTACAACTGACCAGCTAAGATCATTCTTGAGCATAATGAAAGGTGAACCCAGGTTTGCCATCTACCTGATCTGGATTAAAAGTCTTAAGAGTTTATCAAAAAGAAATATCAGGCTACACAGATTGACATATATTATGGAATGCTTATCAAATAAGTAAGCTACCCTAAAAGAGGACTGACATTAATAATACAAAAAGGAGTGGGAAATAAAATCTCTTCAGAGATCTTTTTCCGTCCCTTATGCTCTCAGCAGTTTCTAAAAATATTTCTGCCAACATATTGTTTAGTGTCAAATAAAAACTGAAGACATTTGAGGATATGATCCTTGGGTTTTGTGCCTCATTGTTATAAAATTAGCCTCAGATTCATTATTTAGAATAGAAACAGTTTTAAATTTTAAACATAATGAGTGTATATCTAATACTTGGATCTGTGTTTCACCTGCAGAGCATTTTGCATCCTCTTTGTGCCTAGGAACAGAATTAACACAGTTTTGACAGAGGGAAAACAAAAAAAACCAGCCTACATTAAATTTTCAGTGCTCAAGCAGGTCTGGTTCACAAGATTGGTATGCACAAATGTCAAGTCTATTTGTGTTTACTTTCTGCAGACTGTTTCAGAAATATTTTTTTTTCAAATAGCCACAATATTAGTATCTGTTGTTCATGTAATTAACATTTATACTGAATAGTTCCTGAATGTTTAGAGTGCATTGAAAATATTTCTTTTTCTATTTCATTTTCATGTACTTACTATGGTAAATTTCATTGTACTGCAGTAGGCATAAAAAAAATAAAGTGCTGGCTTGGTTGTTTAGGGTTTTTCTACTGAGATGGGGGAACAAATGGTGCAATTCTTTTTCAAATGAAAATCTACTAAAATCCATCTAAAAGTTTCTTCAAGACAGGAATGAACTTTCAGATATGTACAGATGCACCAAAACATCAGCAAAAGCATGTTTTCAGCTTTGCAGGTATAGCTGATTCAGGCCTCAATTAGCATTGCAGAACTGTCACTCCACAGGATTTTCTGCCTACTTTTCAGACAAATAAACTGTCTAAATAAACTGAATGGTTTAAGTAATGTATTGGACTATTTAAGCACATTTATCACCTCCTATCACCAACTTATTTGCTTCTGAACCCCTCTTCTGGAGAAAGGGTGTTTCCTACCTATTCAGTTTTTTATCCTGAATCACATTCTGGCACAGTCCTCTCCCTTTCATCATGAGTGAGGAGTGAAGAGTATCACCCAGCCCACTTTTATGGCAGACCTGGGCTAAACTCGGGAATATTTTTATCATGCATCTCCACATCGGGTAGTTTGAGAGAGATTATTTCAAAACATAATAGTGAAAAAAAATGTTTGAATTCCTCTGACCTAGTCTTTCACATTTTTTTTTTAAATACATGGGTCTCAAGCACTTACATTCACTTCATGTTCAGTGAAAACTCGGTTAAGTGAATCATTATGGAAATATGCTTACTCCTCCTGAGTGATTAACTCAGACATAGATACTCACCTTTTAGATGCCTCAGATGGGTTAGATGAATATAAAAAAAAATATTTAAGGAAGCATTCTGAGGGATCATGAAAACTTCCAAACTTCCCCACACTTCCCAAAGCCTGAGCACAGAACAACAGAGAAGCAGGGCTGCCACAAGCAAGGGAATGACAGCAGCAATGGCTCCATACTGTAGGCACTGTCCAGATTTTCTCAGCTTCTACCTAAAAGAAAATTCTTTTCATATGAGACTCAGCTGACACAAGTTTTTTGCCTTTAAGAGGAAGATAAAAATCATCTAAGGGAACTAATTATGGAAAGGAATCTGTGTATAACTATGGAAGTAATCTTTTCTCACTTTCCCCAGTTAGATGGGGCAAAAATAATTCACAACATTTCCAGGGAGTTAACATAATTTGTTTCCAACCTGTTTATGGAATGTTATTCCCAAGAGATCAAATTAAATGAGCAAGGGTATGCCTAAAAGGAAAGTAGAGATCTGAAGGTACTTGACTGCAGCTCTAAAGCAATCAAGCACATGAAAATGTTTAATAGGCATGGAAAGCTGGAGATAAATGAACACTGGAGAAGGCATTTTTATTCAATCAAGTAAATTCATAACAGGAACATAAGAGTAACTTGATTGGGATCACGTAGTTTAGTAATTTTTACAGTAGAAAAGCTTTTCCTTGCTTATTAGATTACTGGATTAGGTGCTTGGAGTCTAAAGAACTCAAATGTTCTTAAAAAAAAAAGCGTGAAATTCATTAATTCACCTGATTCTATTTTGAAAACTTCGCATGAACTGCTACAACTCATTGTTAACTGTAACATCACGCCAAGAACAACACTAAATAATATGGGTTAGAGACTTTGTGTGGTACCCTGAAAGAATCTACTTTTATTCTGGTATTTGTAGTGTCACCCAATTGTACTATGCTGAGGATGTTGCATACTGTCACTGTTTGTTTAATTACTGGAAAATTGCCAATAGAAAGAAAACTGGGAAATTGTTTTAATGAAGTGGTTTCCTGAATAATCTTGGATGAAAATTCTCTCTCCATATGATTTTTGAGCTGTACCTCTATCTAAAACTTCATCTCTATACTTCTGTAGTCTCTATCATCTAAGGATCTTAGAGCTTTTGCCAACATTTATTACACTTCACGGCAGTCTTATATGGAAAGAAACTAATCATACCACTTAATGATAAATAAAAAATTTAAATGTTGCAAAGTAACACAACATAATGGATTTGAAAATACTTCACTTTAAAAAAATCTACGTTGTTAGGTTTGTTTTCATATAGTATAGATTAAATCAATTACATAGATTACGTTAAATCTTTTATATACAGTTTATGCTTCTGAGAACTTCGGTTTTCCAGAACTGGTTTTCTGTTTGGACTAACATAACCATGAATCCAAGTTTGGTTCTTTTGCCTGTGTGTCTCAGCTACAAAGCAACATACCACTACTGTAATTTTCTTTGTCAATATATTCCCAAAATATATTATGAAAAGTCATATATGCCAGAGAGAGGGATTCTTGCTGATACACACTTAAAGATACTAAAACACAAATTATACTTTTAGCTTTCTGTAACAGTGAAACTGAGAAATGACAGAACCACCACTAGGACGTGCAGTTGAAAAAGACTCCGTGACCAAAATGGCCATAGAAAAGTTTAGTGCATGCAGGTATAATGTATGCCACCAACCACCATCAGTAATTCTTGCATCAAGGTCTCATAACTTCTGAAAACACTAGCACCAGCTTTTAGAAAATAGTCAGTCTGGTTAAGGTTAATATAAGAGTAAATAACCCTTATTTTATCAGTCTTGCTGCACTTTGTCAAATTAAAGGGCTCTCTAACAAGAGCTTTCTCTTCCCAGTGCAGGTACTCACAACCTTCGATCAAGTCAACTCTGAACTCCTCTTTATAAACTAAATGAATTGAGCTTCTTAAGTCAGTCACTGCAAGGTGTTTTTGCTAGACCACAGAGTATTTTTGTATGAACTACATGCTTTCAGATCTTTCACAGTGGTGAAAAAAATTCTTTTGCTTTGGAATGCATGTACAAGAACTAAACAAAACACTAACATGACTTCTTAATAAAATTAACATTTACTATTTCATATGATCAGAAAATGAATTTGGAGACTTCTCATATGGCTATATAGGCTTTCACACAATTGTAGAGAGAGCTGGACTCGATCCTTGTGGTTCTCTTCCAACTCAGAATATTCTGTGATTCCATGGAGCTAAAAGGTCTCCTTTTTCTAATTCATTATTTCACATGCCCACATGAACATTCTCCTGCACAGGTACACATACTCTTCATGTTTAACAACGTTGATTCAATTACTTATGCTTCTCAATAACTTTAGTATTACTGCTATTAACATAACATTTCAATACAGAACACGGATTTCCTCACTGTTAAGGAAATCCTAAGGTTCTGTCATTTAATAGATGTATGGAGTATTAAATACAATTAATGAAGCTTTATTTAGTTTAAGGGAACAACCACATTTTCACAGAATCAGTAAACGTCAAATTGTATTCAATCAAGAAAAGCATTATTCATACTCATCTACCTACATCTTATAATTTTCTAATGTATTTTCTCACATAATAGCATTCCTGCTTCATCATTCGTTTCCAAGAAGCATGAATTACGCTTTTGTGGGTGCCTTAAATCATCATAATATTTACTTTATCAATATTGCTTTATTACTAAGCACTTAGCTGTATACTTGTATGGAACCAAAATTAAATCATTTTTGCAGCTGTCAATGTGCACATTTATACAGTACCAGATAAATCCATAATCACGCTGCTGATTGTCAGCAAAACTACAATGGACAGTTTTATCACTGCCAGCAAACAAATGTCACAGAGTCCTCTGAGAGCCATGCTGTGCCATGACTGCTGCATACAACACACTGGAAAATCATATCTCTGGAAGGGTTAACTACTACTCCCCTGCCAGCAGAGACTCAAGGCCACATAAAAATGAGGTAATTGACAATTAAAGTGTTGGGAGATTATAAGTGGTTCAGTCATTACTGGGCTTGATCCAATTCTGAAAGAAATGACTGCAAGAGTCCCCCGATGATGCAGACTGTAAGTAACATGACTAAAATAGATCCTATTCAAGTATAGGCTTGAAGTTGTCTTCTATATTTTACACATTTAGAACTACTAAGAAAATCAAACTGCTACTGCTTATAAGTTTTATTTTCAGCTCATATCCCTCTGAAATACTTAATTAGGTAATCGAATGTTCTACTTTATTAGGACATTCAGCTCTGCAAGAACACCAATAAATGCACACAAATTAAACGCATAGCAAGGCTAATGTTTTTTATGACACCTCTTTACAATTCAAAAGGCACAATAAACATCAACCAGTTCACAAAATAATCAAATATTGACACTTTGCCAATAAAGCAGGGTATCTAGTACAATTGGTGATGAGATTAACAGGAGCTAATGCACTAAGTACATCCATTGTTGCTGCCTGTGTTGTTTTTTCTTCTCTTTGCCTTTCCCACCTTTTTTCATTCTTCATCCACTACCTGTTGTGAGCAAATGGCTTATTTTATGGACCTTGGGGGATTATCCATGAGCACAATTAGTCTCCCCTGTTTCAATTGACAGTGCTTTCACTTCCAAATAAATGTTACATTCTGGAACAACTTTCCCAAGACCAAAAATTTTTTTTCTTTAGTACCAGTTACATTAGGCCTTTCTGAGTAGTTTTTGCTCAAACATACACTTCAAGGCCATTGTTTTAGAATATTACTTCATCCTAAAAAAAGTGTAAAAGTTAGTGTGACCTACTTTATGATACTTGTATGCTGACACTGCTTTCAAACGAACATCTAATTTGTACGATTAATGACTCAGGTGAACAGTTTGATAGGACAAGGGAATTATTCACCCTAAACTTAACAGGAAAAAAGAATAAAATCATTCCACACATACATGATGGAGAGGTGTCTGTTAGGGGGTGAGGCTTGCATGAAATAATGACAAAGCTTGGAACCTTGTTACCCGAAAATACTGATTTGTAGCTTCCCCATAACTTTTCTTAGGCAAAATTGTGCCAACTTAAGAGTACTTGTCTGCTCCTTAATACTAGAGTATGCCACCAAGGTCTCTGTGTGGCTCTATCCCAGTTACTGCAGTTACTGTCCTGGTGATGAAGACGAAACAGAAGTGTTAGTCCATGGCAAAAACAATGCCAATCTGCTTTGGTAAAAGACATCCTTTCATAACAAACTAATGTTTTAATTTTATGGTACCATTTCTAAAACTATTTATGTGATCTTTTCAAAATTATGGCTGTAACATGCTTACACTATCTAGGTGCATTGTTGACAACTACATCAGTGTGGTAGCGTGGAAGAAATTGTTGGTTAATTGCTCAAGAATTTTTTCAGAAGCATATTTTGCAGCTATTGTTGAGCCCCATTCTCCTAGACTGTCTCCTTAGCAATTAACCCAATTAAGTGAATTTAAACTTAGGTCATGCAGGTTTATGATTGCTAACAGTAAAAAAGGCACCTGCAGGTATGCACCTATATTGTCCCGAGTTTCCATGGGATTTAGTTTGTACTGAATTTTTTTCGCAAAACAAGGATGACAACTTCCTAAATCGAAAGGATCACCACCTGTAGCTCTCCAGTAGCCATACATTTCCAGGATAGTAAGCAGAATGAATAACAGACCTTGAAATAAATCACTGAATTACTGAATTAGAGAACTGAGGGAAGTGGGGGAGGGGGCAATGGGGGTATGGAGGGAAGAACAAGAAATCAAAGTAGAATTAAACGAGTAAGAGCAACTCTATTTTATCCACAAACAAATCTCACAACCAGCATGTGGTCAGTGAATTACACTCCACTTGAGCTGGAGAATGAAGAATGCTTGATTCTCAGACTGGGCTGAAAATAGAGATGTGGTCCATGCAGGCCAGAAAGAGGCCATTTCTTTTTCCTCATTGCTGGTGATGTGCCATTTTTCCTTCATTACAAATGCAGAGTGTATGCTGGGCCAACAAACATACTGAATCTAAATACTGAAAATTACATGATCAGTATAGTTAGATCTACTATGCTCCCCTGTTTGTCCTTGGATAGGGTCTCTTAAATCAACTATCAAATCTCTTTTTTATGAAGGACTATTCTTGAAGTGTTTCCTTGTATGCACTGCAGCTCCCCTGGTATTGGAACTCTACTACTCTTCTCCATTTGTTGATATGACTGTGTGATATGGGTTTGAGTTTGTCACATGCTTTCAAACCACACTCCATTATTTACCAAGAGCCAGTAAATCACTTCAGCAGTGTCACTGAGAAATTTAAGAGGTGGTTTGGTCAGAAGGACAAGTATAACTCAGAAACTTCCTTTTTTTAAACCACTTCTTCCTCTTGAATCAGAAAACAAGTTCTCCTATTCACAGGAAGATCTGCCCTGGGAAGGATTAGCTGCTAGCGTCATCTGTCAATCCACAGTGAACCTCTACAGCTTCCTTCCACTTCAGAACAAACTACCAAAGAGAAATGTGATTAGCAGGTTGTTGGCACAGATGAATCCACATTCACTCAGGCTCAGGCATTTTGTCTGGAAATACAGAAAATATTTCTCTGCCTCAGCTATTAACTTGAAGCAATCACAGATGGCACATTATATTACATATGCATTTTTAAGCCAACAAACCCAAAGAAACGCCTTCTGTAGAATAATATAGAGCCTAGTTACCAATAAAGTTTTCCAGAGTGAAAGAAAAGAAAATTAAACATATTGTTCTGAGGGATGGGAAAAAATAGTGACAAAATCAGATTTTAAAGACCTTCACAAAGTCACTTCTGCTAAATATCTGGTCAATGCACGCAATACTTGGAACTTTTTAAAATTTGATATGTTCTTCAAGTTAATCTCTATTACACAGCTGTGTCTACTCTAGAAATTAAAGATGCTCTGAACCATACTACCTGACCATATTCCATATCCACACTACTGTAACCTTATACGACAGAGCCAAGCAGACACAAACTCTCTCCTGAGAAATGGTTTGGGACCATATTAACTCCTGAACTGTGCTCAGGATTGTTTCTGCATGTCCCAGCAAGAAACCCTGCTAACAAGTTAGCAGGACAAACAGCTGAACATAGCTCTCTTGATTAGCATAGTACAGTTACAAGGTAAGTGTTCCTAAGATTATTTCCAGCATGAATATGAAGACTGAGTATTATTCCTACACATTTACATGTTAAGAAGAACCAGTATGTCAAAATGTTGCAGTAACAGCCTGTGATTCTAACTGAGCATTGGCAGAACCTTGAGTTTAAATGTCTCGATAGTATTTGTGAAACTTACTTTTTCTTCCATTTAAAAATTTGTGTTTTTCTCTGGTCTCAGACTTTTGTCTAATCTCATTGGTAATATTCAAATGTTCATCTTTTTATGTTCATTAGAGGAGCTACACATGATTTCAGATTAGCAGCAAATCTAACCACATAGAATTTAATTCTTTATCTATAAAGCCCATTAAAATTTTGAACATTATCTCAATGTGGACTCAGCATACAGGCGCTGACTTTGGTATCCACCCTGCCTCATCAGAGTCACCACCCATGAAAATGGAGATGCTCTGGCTGACAGTGCTGAGATTGCCTTAAAGTTATACAGCATCTGGAAACAATAAGGATGCGATTTTCATGGAACATGCATACATGGATACACACATACGAGTGGCAACATGAATTCATAGCTCATATGCAAAAGTGGATGACATTTGAATTACTAACTACAATGTCATTACAAATAATGAACACTATCAACTAAGAACTATATATAGTTCATATCCAGATGTATAGAGATATCTATAGATATATCAACACATCTGGACCCCCACACTGAAGTCATTGTGCTCTGTGTACACTCCATTATCATATGTATTGTTCTCAGGATAAAAAAGAGCTTGTTGTCTGGCCCAGACTATCTTCTCTGTAGACATTAACTTCCATCCACAGTCACATCTTTACAAGAGAATAAATTTTTAATTACAAAATGGCACTTCAAACACAACAGGCAGTCCTTTTGGTCTTTCTACAGTAAAACCCAAAAACAGGATGAATATTAGAACTAATAAGTATAACATTATTTAAGATGTGCTTTCAGTTACCAGCAAAGCAAAATAAACTAATATCTTGATATGATTCTTGAAATAATTTTTTTCAACCTTAACCCAATATACGCACCAACCACAAAGATTCGCTCACTAGGCTCTTGCTGGAGAGGGGTGAATAGGCCAAGAGCTGGCATGGCCAATGGAAACACTGCAATCGTCAGTGTAAATCCAGATAGCACTCAAAGAAATAAATCCAATTATAAAGCAAAACTTAGATACGACAACTAAGCATAGAGGCGATAATTTTTACGCATTTTTTTTTCTATCAGGATGAGTACCTTTACACTGCTATTGAACAAAGTAAAAATTCCTCCATCAGGATTAAATAAAAATATATTGTTAAAACCTTGTTCCACTCAGAAATTAATCAGACTAAAATTATCTTCAGAAGGTTACATTTCATGTTAGTGATACCACAGAAATGAAGACATTTAAAAGATCAGTAATTATGCTGCTAGTGGTCGTGAAGTTACAACATTTTAAAAAAAGTTAGATTTGGTGAAATACTTACTTTTATTAAAGATAAACCAGTTGATATTAAGTCAAGTTTAACATGACTTCTTTTTCACAATAAAAGTTTAATTCTCTTTTGGATACAGGAATTTGTCATTCCAACACTGCACAGAGACTCATCTACCTGACCAGAATGCACTAGAATGATTTGCCTCCAGTAACAACAAGCAGCAAATTATGATCAATTTGACTGTAACTCCGTCTTACAGATCCTCTAGAACATTCTTGAGGAATCTTTTTTACCAGAAATGTCACTGGGGCAATGACAGGGAAAAAAGTAGTGATGCCCTCTGGATATTAGTATAGTATTTGAAGCATGGATTATATTAAATTAAACTACAAAATGCACCTTATGCAACAGCAACAGAAAAACAGTGCTGCCTACTAAATTCATGTACAGCCAGCAGGACTGAAATAAAACCATTTATTTAAATAGATAGCTATTTTTCTGCTTTAAAGGTTTGGCCCGAATCTAAGCTATAATGGAGCTGAAAGCACTAATGGTTAGCGAATCAATGTTTCTCCTAAATGATAAGGCAGAGAAGGTTGCAGAACATTTACATGTAGCTGAGATATGAATCCATATAATCATGCAGTTCTCTGTTTCCATGGCAACTATTAGAGAAGAGTTTTCACCCTGAAGAAATTTTTCTTTCATGGTACTGCTGGAAAGCTGCCATTGGAGCTGTGTTGGTTATCTGTTGCTCACAGCACAGGAAATTCAAGGATAGGTATAACTACACTCTAATCTTGAGAGAGGCTGAGCCCACTGAGACCAGAGGGGGAAAGTCAGGCAAATCCACATGGCCTGGAGTATCTAACTTTGCATTCCCTTTCTCTTAATTTCCCCCCAAAAACCCCACAACTGGAAATAGGTGCACACAGGATTCATTTCACCAGAACAAGACCATCATAATGAAAGGGAAAAAAAATCTGAAAGAATAGAAGCAATTCCTCCCAAGAAACACTTGGCATCACGTAGGAGCAGAGTCCAGCCCCTCCTCCAGATGTAGTTTGTGTTGCTCTGGCAGCCTGGCCACCCACCTCAGGGTGGTGGTAAAAGCCAATTGTGATAGCTGTCTGTGGCAGAACAGCATTTAACAAACCATTGCAGAGTCTGCACTCTTCCATTTTTTGAGGCAGATCAACAGCTTACATTATGGAACAGCAATCATATAACTACAAATCATAAATACTCTCAGACTGAAGAGGAAACTAAAATGTCAGTAACATGAGATTTTAACCCATAATCCAATTATTTATTTTTAAAAAAGCAAATGATATTAAGGGATCATTTTCCCCAATTATTCAAAACAGCAGGTCAGCTCAAAGCAAAGCATGCTATCATATTCACATGCTCAGTTTTATTAGGAAGCATGTGTATTTTGAACTCTTGCCATTTATGTGTGATTAAAATACCAATTTTCTGTCCATTCATCTGCTGTAACCAGTACATTAATACTGCAATATGTAAATTCTAGCAGCTTTAATAACTTCTAGCTTGAAAGTACAACAAAATAATACTTTCATAACAAGCATAAAGTGGTAACTCAGATACACATATCCAATAAATGTAAACAAAGAAAATCAACAACAAGGATACAAAACATTGTTTCCCCACTATCTTATGCTTCAGAACACAGAAGTTATCTGTGTTTGCTTGCTATCTATACTGGAATATAGGACAAGAAGTATGCAGAAGTCTTTTTAAAAACAAACAAAAAACCAAACACTCCATAACAAAAAACCCCAAAAAACCCCAGTGAAACAAAAACAAGCAAACAAATCTCCAAAACAATGACAAAAAAATCTCAACACAACACCCTCCCACAAACATCAAATGCAATTTTTTTTTCCAATTCAAACAAGCATACAATACTGTCTTTTAATTCTTAGATAATTTTGGATGCTTAGAGAGAAAATCAGGTGGTTGAAGTTAATGTGGTAGCTTGACCTTGTCCCCTCCTCAGCTGGACAGAGGTGAGAAACTAGAATGCAAAGCTCATGGAAAAAGGTCAGAGAGCAATCATTCACCAATTACTATCATAGGAAAAACAGGCTCAGCTTAGGGGAATCAGCTTAATTTAATACCAGTAAAATCAGAGATGGGTCATGAAGAGTCGCTGGTGGACTTGGCCATGGCCAGTGGCATGTCTGTCTTGGAGCCAGTTGGCACAGGCTGTGTTAGACACAGAGGAAGTTTCTGGTGGCTTCTCACAGAAACCACCCCTGTGGCCCCCCACTACTAAAACCTGGCCATGTAAACCCAGCACGTATTAGTAAATTCTCTCATTGATCAATGAAAATTTAATTTGTTGAAAATACATCTGCTTATTTATCTGACTTCTACCTTCATCAGCAGGTGGAGAATGCCAAATCAAAATACTTTAAAGTTCTAAATTATAATAACTGAAAGTCATAAATTTTGGATAATAATACAATAAGTCTGCATTTATCTAAAATGAGAATATGTATTATTATTATCTTTTGTACACCTAAGAATTTAGTATATGAAAGCATATTTGTCAAATATTCCTCTGATCATAATTTCCTTACAATTTTGTCATCCTAAATTAAAGAGAAACATTAAACTATTACTATGAAAAAGATAGCAATAACTCATTATAATATATGTATAATCCATTATAAAATATTTTTTAGTCAGCTAGTTTTTATTCATGTTTTTCTAGACAATTTTATGTACTTCTTGCTAAATTCTCCAGGAACTCACAAACACAGTCTGTAAACAGAATTTAGTTTCTTGGTTCTCAGTAGGACAGAAATATATTTCTAAGGAGTTGAAACAACAAACCTATTGCCTTCCCATTTATTTAAAAAACTAATGTTGAATACATTTCTACATCTTCCACACAAATGCAAAAGGAATGTAAAATTTAAGTAAACTATTTTAATAACTCTACAATGCACCCATTTTGATTCAATGGGACATATTTTGTGCCTCAGGAGTTCTAGACTGATGGTCGTTCAGATGGCTCACTCACATTTATTTGTATCAACAAATAAACAAGTCTCTACCAGGGGATAATTTCAGCAGTCTGGGGATGTTTTTTCTCTTTTGTAAGAGATCTCTAAATGAGGTCTCTTAAGCTGTAATAAGTCATAAAAAGTGACAGATTTTAAAGTGATTTCAAACGTATTTTTCCTAAAATTTACCAAGTCATTAAAAAGGTGATCTCTATTTAAAAGCAAGTAGACAAATAAACTGGAATTAATTTCACATCTACATAGTGGGAGAAAAAGTCAAAGGCAACCCTCACTTCTATTTGACCAGAAATTCAAGTTGAAACAACAACATCATCATCATCATCATCATCATCATAATCTCTTTTCTCATGAAATCTAATCATGCAAATACTTAATCAGTGACCTGTCAAACTCCTCCTCATGACAGTATCAGTATCAACAAATTATGCCCTGAGGTTTCACTATGCATTGATTTTTCTATTACTCTGCTTAGTGATAAACCCAAACCAGAACATAAACCATGACCTACTTCTTCCATTTTACAGATTTCATTTACTGCCTCTAGTGATAACCAGAAGACTACTCTCGAGGGACTACATCAGCATCTGAATCCAAGAGAGAAAATGAACATAATCCCAAACTCTTAACAGTCAGAGCTGAAATTCAGTCCCTGAGAAAAGAACATCCTTGCACATACTGTACGGGACAGCCATCTGTCTGAATACATTGACAGAGAATATTTTTGTCTGAACAGCTACCAAAATCCCCAAATGGAACATAAAACTTGTTCAAAATTAAACATAATAAGCATTCTAAAACTACCATGATGCAAAAAAAACCCATCCCAAAACAAAACCAAAAAAAAGCCCTGCAGCATTACTTATTAATTTGAACTGAAATAGATCTTCCTGTATCAGGCAATGAAATTCAGTATATTTCCTCCTCTTTACATCTATGATAATTATTCATACTTTGTTCTATTTTTTGCTGTGCTTACACCTTTGGATAGTTTTAAGTACTGTGGAGAAAAAGGAAAAAAATTGGTCTAAAATACAGGACATCAACAAAAACAGCATGCTCACAATCCTCCATGCAAAACATCTACAAGAGCATTGCCTGGTATCCCACTCATACAAGGACCAGAAACCCATAGCAAATGGGTTCACAGGAGATAAAACACTGTGCCTAGAAAGATAACAAATACAAGCACTGTCTTTAGGGGATTATGTGGTCAGACTGCATGTTTGTGAGCTAGACTAAGCTAGAGAGGCAGCAGAAAGGAGATAAATAACACTGGCATATAGTTTAAGGGAACTTGCTATTAAAGGACCATTGAGATTTGCACTGTTCAGACAGTACTTGTGGGATCAGTGTGTTCTTCCCGAAGTATTTAAATAAATACCTATTCATAACATGTCCACATTATCAGTGGTGACAAATTCAAATTGTTTAGTTACATTTACATAATCACTCCGAACAAAAAATTTAAAAACACAAAGACACAAATATTACATCCCTGACATAACACAGCTTTTCTTTAATTTTCATTAAATCTGATTGTATAATTTACTTGCAGTTTCTTAAAAAATTAATGCTAGATTCAGATATATTAATATGGCATTTTAAAATACAGTTTACTGATTCCGAAAGAACCTGAACTATATTTTTTAAAGAGTTAATGGGATTCCCACTTCACTGTAGAGTTATGAAGTATGGAATGACTCCAGAATTACTGAGCTATTCATCACACTAAATTGACAACCCCATATAGTGCAACCATCAAATGAACACTCTGCAGCCAATATGCTCAAAGGGACATATCAGATCCAAATGAAATAGTCAGGTAATTAAAAATCTAGAAATTAAATTAAAACATCACACTATGTTTCAGTCTTTATCTAAGTATATATTAAATACTAAGTACCCAGGAACACCAAAAAGCATACTTCTTAACATACTTCTCTTATATAATGATAAATCCAACAAGCTTGCTATCTCCTCCCAACACTCACAAGAAATTCATTTTTTTTTCAGAGGTGTAAAGCAGAATCTAAATTTAGCTGCATTCTGAAGTATTCCAGATGCTTTTACGACTCATCAGTAATTAAATGTATTAGATCATAAGCAATATTTTAAAAATTCTCCAAATATAGTAATTCCTTTTGCAGCCAAATCGACATATGAAAAAGAGCTAGTGAAATGGCTTTTGCACACTGGTAAACAATTTCATCCTGGTTCTACATATCTATCCATGGAAACTGATAGAGTACTACATGAGAAAACTCAGAGATCTGTTGGTGATGGTGATCATAGTGATGATCATCACTACAAGTTATGTATAATGTCAACAGTGCTTGAAAAAATCTACACTGATACCTAGAATGACCTCCCAGCAACTAAGACAGTGGATTATAAAGGAATCATCTTAGAAGAGAGTTTGGATATTGTTCAGGTATATAGAAATGCAATATATGGGGATAATTTTATGTAGAAATATTAGTTAATAGAGCAATACTGAATAGCATAGAAAGAACAGTAATTGTAGTGCTCTTAACACTTACAGGTCAGATTTTTCATCTCACCTGCAGTGAACAAATAGTACTTTGAAAGTACTGGCCAATTAATAGCAGCTAAAAAGCTGAATAAATCAACACTTCTGTGGACAAAATAAGATGTTATGCAAATTACTTCTCATCTTCAAAGTTGTCTGCAGACGAAGCTCATTAAAAACAGTTTTATGCCAGTGCCACTCCCTTGATGTCAGCTAAATTATTCCCAATGCATACTTGCACATTTGTGATTAATGTCAGACCTAATAACCAGCTAGTAATAGTGAAAATCCATAAAATTTTCTTCTGATTCTTTCTAGGAAGTACAAAACTTGCAGAGGGTGCAATGTAACATATTATGGTAAACCACTAGATTCAGCTTCTTTCCATTTTAGCATCAACTAGAAGTCTCACAGTAACACAGGCTTCAAGGGCAGAAATTCAAAATATAAAAGTTTGGTAAATGGGAAAAAATAATTAATATTGGGGATTGAGAAAGGGAAAGAACAATCTTAAAGATAACTACTTATGCAGAAATAGTTCATTCATTATAGTAAATATACTTGTGTTTGAATTGCATTAAAAGGTCAGATTAAATTGTCATGAAATGCATTTGGTGTGACACCTTTTTTTTTAGTATTTTTATAACAATTGGAAAATGGAATTGAACTTGGTCACAGTGGAACAAATAACAAAACCTCCACAGAAGTAAATTAGGACACAAAAGGGAAATTGAAAATTGAAAATTATTACAGTTCCATTCCAAATATAATTAAAAGATTGAAAGAAAATTGAAAAAAGTGTTTCACAGATCAGTGACATCCCATTGCGGTTTTTCAATAAAGTATTGGTTGTACAAGGGTTGTGTTGTCATAAAACGCCTGTTGCTGGGAATTTCTCTAATGGACTCAGCAGAAAAGAGCAGACTAGAAAGAAAACCGTATGTGCTGAGAAGGTGTCTACCAAAGACTAACAGAGATTTGGAGATTTTTTTGTGCTGTTGCCTTCTCAAGACATGGAAGAAGATCCAGAGCCTGTGGCAGGTGTGTAAGGCCCCCAGGCCATGTCAGTGCCAGCGAGGGGCTGTGCAGGTCAGTCCCCATCCCAGGTGGCAGCTGCACACCCTCAGAGACACCAGGTCTGTGTGTGCTGCTGGGAGAACAGTGAGTCTCTGACACCTGCCACCAGTGCAGCTCTCCTGGGGAGCAAACAGCCAGCTGGGCTCCACACAAGTCACTGAGAGTGACAGTGTGTGTGACTGGGGCTGTGTGACACAGTCTGTGTGACAGGGTCTGCTCCATGCAAGTACCTATTCTAATAACAGCCTTACTCCATTCATAGCAAAAGCTTAATTGATATAAATTATTCTAATACATTTTCACTGGAATCTGTCTCTCTGACTCACTTCCTTATCAGGGAAAGGAGAATCTACAAGCATGTTCGGATGCTCTAAATGAGATCAGAACTTAATCTCCTGCATACTCAGACATGCATTACAACACCTGAAGAACAAAGTATTTTGTCAACATGTAATTTTGTTCTTTATACAACTTGTCTCTGAAAATGTACTCAAACAAATGGGTTTTTTACACTTTCATTACAAGATAAGGTACTACAAACTCCAAGACACGATCAGCTCAGATCTCATATCTGATACATGAAGAGACTCCACTAGCCTCACAGAATGAGAGATTACTCTGAATTCTGTAATTCTTGCTTGAAGTGCACTGTGATTTCTACCCATACACACTGCCACAATTTCCAATAAAAACACACAAAGAAAAAAGATCCCAACTAACCAAAAAAAATTAAAGAAAAGAAAAATTAAGTAGTAAAGAATCATAATTTTAGATGCACAGTATAGAAATTTGATTTTTCATGAGAGGGAAGGGAGACATTTTTTGTATAACTGCAGACTGACAACTTTTTTATTCCTTGTACAGCAATATCTTTTGCCACTGGCCACTGATTTCACACAGGTACCCCTGAAGTTTTTCCCAATTAGCACCTTCTTCAATTTCCAAACATTCTTAGACTGGTTTTTAGAAATATAGGTGAGACTGTGCTGCTGGCTCTTCGTGACACAAGTAATTCAGAGAGCAAGTACTTCTTCCTAATTCTGCCCACATGTATGCCTTTTTTCTTTGTGAAAATTTAATATGGCTGATTTTCTCTGGAAAAGGAAAAGAGAAAGAACTTGCCTTAGAAAGCCTGTATTGTAGCATAAGAGAAGGAGGCAATTTCCTTACCCAGTTTCAATGCCAATTACCAAGCTGTGCAGCTTACAGCTCTTGCTGGGAGCCAGCACCTGCCAACTGTCACTAGACCAACAGAGAGAAAAGAGACACAGTAATGTTTTCATACACTTCTGCAGTCAGAACTAACAGAATTAAACAAAATAATTTTTCAAAATCTAACCAAAACACTATTTGCAAATGTCTGTGAAATAGTAACAGAGTATTTCTAAATGTCTGCAACAAATATTTCTGCTTTTATATCCCACTGCACTGAGAAAACACCGTCAGCAAATTTATGAGCAGTCTTAATCCAGAATAGGGCAAAAGACTGCTTGTTTTAAATTGTTGATGTGAATTTAAACTCATGCAAGCAACTTCCTTCAGACTGAAGAACAGAACAAGCTAGGCAAATTAAGAAATATGTGTTTGCCCTTGTTAGCTACTGCCTCCTCTGACCCAGCTTCTCATCACTCCCTAGCCTGAGATACGAGATTACACTCACCGAAGTTCTCAGGCCATCAAGAAAACTTCCAGGGAAGATGAAAGAACAATCCAGGATTAAAGCCTGGTTTTCAAGTTTTAATGAGCTTTGAATTCAGGGAAAAGCATGAGTACAAACAATGTATCAGATTGATATAAATAGTAACAGAACATTTTGCTATTTTTCAGGAAGAGTAAGTTTTAAAATGTCACCCAAATGCACATATTGGCATTTTTTCCCTATGTACTAAACAAACTCCCAGGTAAAGATTCCACAGAACAGGAATAATGAAATCAGAATCAATAAAATTACCCTGTAATAAACACACAAAAATAAATACCCTTTTTACATAAGTGTTTAACATCCTGAAGGATTGTTTAGAGGAAGCACAAGTGTCTGTGTTCTGTGAAGTTACTCCCAGCACCTAAATATTGATATTCTATACTATGGTAAACATCTTCAACTAGAGAGAGCTCAGTCCAATCCCACATTTGCATCTGGATGATAAAGGACTAATGTTAACAGCTAACAAAAAAGTCCTCTCATTTAAATTCACCTATTTGTAACTCTGAATTTTGTATTCTGAAAAAACTTTCAGATGAGGGAGATCAACGGACAAGCAAAAAAATACTGAGCATGTGTATTTAACAGCTGATTCTCCCAGAACAGGCAAGAATTGGCACCTAGATTCTTTGGAATGATTACCTACGTTTTATGAAGCTGAACTTAAATTTCCCTGCTGGTACACCATCAGTTCAAAAATTTAATTTAGTACCTAAACATTTTACCCTATTTCCTTTTTAATTATTTTATTATCTTAGATTACAATGGATTCAAGACAAACGCCCAATAATTGCCCTTTGGCTGCTTGCACACCAATTAAATAGTACAGTATCTACCCAGTAATCACACAATATTTGTTTTACCCTTTTAGAAAGGCATTTGTTACTTAGAAAAAAAAAGTTTAATACCTTCTTAAACATGAATATCCTTGAAAAAATAGGCCAAGAATATCCTAAATGTTTGGAGTGCTACAGTTTAGACAGTCACAAACAAGTATCAAAACTAGATACATGGAAGTGTGCTAACCTTAACAAGGGCTGTCTAGAGACACGTACTCAACTGCTGGAATAAAAATTGCTTTGCATGGTGCTCTATATCCTTCAGTGTCCTTATATTAATCCAGTTTTTCCTCAGGCTGGTCTGGAAAGAATATTTGAAAGCTGATTATTTCTGTTATATAAAATATGTAGGTGCTTTTGTAGTATTAAATAATCACAGAACAGTAAATTCTGACCTGTTTTCATTGGTTTATGTGGTGTACTAGTATTTTTCTGGCTGTGGCCAAAAAAACCCACATATATTCCTTTCACACTCTCCTAATTCCTCTTGGCACTTGCTTGATATTTGATGGGTTTGGAGGGGTGTTTCGCTGATTCTTTTTAAAAACAAAAAACCACACAACATACACACAGGAAACCTTAGTGACTATTTGCAGACTATTTGCAGGCTTTATCTAATCACTGCCAGTTTAAATACTATGTTAGCAACACTGCCAAGGATAAGATCAGCTAAAAATATTTAGTAGGTCACAAAAGCCTGCTACACGAATGTAAATAAAAATGAGGTAATACGTAAGTATATGGTAATTCACTGAAGCATATTTATTTCGGAGTTGTCCTAGTTTTTAAAAAAAACTTAGATCTTATGCAGCTACTCTGTGCTTCCTTTCAGTACATGCATAGGCAAAGTCTGGACTATATGAAGATGGGGTAACTTCAGATACAAATATCACATTTGACTGGAGTTAACCCTTCTGAAATAAAAAAAAACCCTTTTTATCCTTAGAATGCTTCAAATAAGACCTCATAGAAATGAGACAAAACAGGTTTCATGGTTCAGTCACATTTAAGACTGGGTCAGCTGGTCTGTAGAGAACCCACAGAATGTCTTAGTATAAAAGAATGTGAGCGGAAGTGGCAACAGCTGTGCTTTATTACAAACCTGAGGCTGTTTTAACTACAAAACTTTCTTTATGCCTTTAGGATTCTGTAGCAGTCTCTGCCATTCTGAGTAGCAGATGAGTAAACCCCCATTTTCACAAAAACAGAATACTTGGTTTAATCAAATTTGCCCTTTTCTGTGTTTCACCTATACAGTTAAGTGAAAATTAACCCTTTTTCTCACACATAACACTTTCCTTTATGCTCCAAAATCACATTTTGGAATCACCCAGCCTAATAGGAAATGAACAAAGAAATTGCTGGTAATAAAAATGCAATCATGTCTTTTTCACTCAAACCCCTTTAGTTATCTCAAGTACTCTTAGCTAATAAAACATAGATCACCATCACTTAGAAACAAAAAACTGGTTAATATTATAGAACAATTATTCACTCTACTATCCCGGATGGAGAATTTATATTGTTCTTGCTCCT
The DNA here is from genome assembly GCA_013186435.1 of Turdus rufiventris. Lineage (NCBI taxonomy): Eukaryota > Metazoa > Chordata > Aves > Passeriformes > Turdidae > Turdus > Turdus rufiventris. Next base: position 3,472,931 of record PYHW01009542.1, on the reverse strand, counting down.
GTTTCATAGTCAATATGAAATTTCCAAGAAGAAATAGGGAGAAATACTTCGGTCCAAGAAATTCCTTAAGTAATGACCAATGTTTTTCACATGTTGACAGAAGATCCACACAATAATAAAAAGCATCATCTACCAAGTAAATGTACTTGTTCATTTCAGTAATACAATGCAATTAAGACAAAGTAGTTTTTACATTGACATTTTAATAATGGAATTAGCAACTTCTAAACTCACTTCTTCAAAATCATCCTACTTGAGATTATCTACTTCTCTTCCCTTTTGGTTTTGGGAGTGTTTAATAGAGCTAGCTTTCTTCTTCAGTTCACTATCTCCAAACAAATAGGAGTGCATGGGAGGAAAGACCTTGTATGAGAATATGTTTGAGTACATGAATGTAAGTTAATGTAACAGTGACTGGATGAGGTCAACATGTCCAATAAGACAGTTAGTTTCCATCAAGAAATTTAATTTAATAATTTTTAATTAGGTTTTGCCAGTGCTTTCCAGACTCTTATTTTATAAATACCAGTTACGTAAAAGGAAATTAATTTTTCATCTAAACTCCTATATGCTTACACATATAATATCTTTTTATAAAGACAAGAATTATCAGGTAAATTGGTTGTGATAGCAATTACCACATGCATGCATTTTTCAGTTAATGCATTGATAAAGTTTGCAAAACTCTACTTTTGTATGGGCAGATCAACACCAAGAAATGAAAGAGGCAATGAGTTATTATGATGAGGCAAAGGAATTGAGATCGTATTCAGCATTCCCTGAAAATTCTGAAAACAAACTTTTACTCCTACACTGACTAAAAAGAAACCCAACTAAATAAAGAACGCACAACCAAAGTAACTGAAGAACCCATCTAACAAGGCCTGATGCAAAACTGAAACAGAAAATGTTTATGCAACAAAGTATAAGTATCACCCCAGATGTTTAGACTGCAAGTCAGTATTTGGCAACAATAGTTGCCCTTCAGTGGTTTTGTTTGAGTTTTGTTTGCTTATTTTACAGTACTTGCAGAGTACTTATGTCAAGAAAGAAATTGAAGCAATCAAAACCAAAATAATACATAATTTTAAAAGTGCAGTAAGTGCTGAACTTCTATCTTTGTTTCAAAAACAACCTATTACAGTCAAGTTGTAGACTAATTCTGCCATTGTGATGGCTTGTTTATGCATTGCTCAGAGATATCATGGCTAACCCTAGTCTAAGTGGCAGAACTGAATACTTCTTTAAACCATGTTAAAAATCCTTGAAAAATTGCAGGGTCAGGAAAAGTCAGAAGGAAAAGGTATAATAAAAATACAGAGCAAAGAGAGTTCAGGAAGTGACAACAAGAAGGCGAAAAAAGGAGTGTTTCAGAACGCCTGGCTTCCCAAGATCTATTTCAACAGCAGCTGGTCTCCCTGGGAGCTCCTTTATAATGAAAATCTGACGTGGAAAGTGTTCAATATTCCAAAGTTCATTTTTATAAAAGAAGTAAACTGTAGACTGCTGATGAAAGGGAAGCTGGGTGTCTGGCAATAGTGCAAAAGAGAGATGACCTTATTCTTTAAAAGAAGACATTCAGAAAACAAAAAAGTGTTATTTCTAGATGCTCTTTCTCATTTATCGTAATTATTTTCTTTTTGCTTCGCTCAAAAATGATCAGAGTGAAAAAATGCAATGCTTTCTCTAAAGTACTACTAGTAACTAGCAGAGAATTCACACTTGTAGAAAAAGCAAGCCTTACCAATGTTATCCTTCTAGGCACATTTACAAGTTTGCTAACAATACTCGGTAAAGGAAAATACAGTCTTGCTCTACAACACAGACACATTTAATCTATTTTTAACTTTAAGGTCTTATCAGTGAGTAGATGGCAGGACAACTGATTGCCTTTATCAAAACAAAGTCAGCTTTATTCCAATTTTCAAAGAAAGCATTCTAGTTGGAAATACAGATATCTAGAAGGAAGTCTTCATCAAGAAATGTCTGAGGTATATGACTGCTTCTCTTTTCTCACAGAAGAAAAAAAAAAGTTTTATTTCTCCTAAGCTCTGATGAATCTTAAACATGAAAAGCCTCAAGAAAAGTCAGTGGAAAACAAAAGTATATGTGAAAGGTTAATTTATGGTATTCATCAAATCAAGACAGCTTTCAAAAAGTTACATATTCATCACTACATCACATATTAATTGAATTGTAAGTAGGTATTAGAAAAAAAAAAATCAGTGTTTTTACAGTACACAACAATTTAAAATTACATGGATTTCTGTCCTGATGGTGGAAAACACAAAATTTCCCATCACACTGAAGCTGATGTGTTAGAATCAGTCACTTTTCCATTGTCCCATCCATCTGGTTAAGAGAAGGCACCTAGTTATCTTCCCATTCAGTAAGCATCAATCATTCCCAGAAAGATTAGCTCCATAACTAGGAACAACATTGAGACAACATGAACAGCCTGATCCACTTAGCAGTGTCAGTGTTTCTTTTAAATATTTACATTCAGTTTTTGAGTATGGGATTTTGTATGAAACATATAATTTTCAAAAGAATAGTTGTATTAATAGATCAGATTCTTTTTTCCTGTGAACTTAAAGTTGAAGAACTACAACTTGTTACAACATAAGTGTTAACTGATGAAGCTACTGCATCCTGCTATAATCTCCCTGAAAACAAACCTCAAGCCTAACTAATCCACAGCAAATAGGTAGTGCATTTAAATACAACTACCAATAATAACTATAAAGGGAATTCAGTCTGTAACATTATTTCAGACACAAGTTGAATACTTTGTTGGCGCAGCTAACCTTTCCCTTTCACAAAGTACTGTTCAAACTGTATATTGACTTTCTCCCCCCACTTCCTCAGAATTGCAGAATAACCTCATAGAAAATTTTGTAAGAGAAATCAGAATAAGGGATGACATAATTCATATTGTAACAGATGTCAGGAGGTTTGCAGCCTGACTTCCTGCTGAAAGCTAAGGCATTTGGTCAGGTTACTAGGGGCTTCATTTTTTCAGTCTTGAAAGCTTCCAAGGAGAGAAAACTGTACAACTTCTTTGAGTAACCTGTTCCAATGCTCGACTGAAAATATAAACACCTCTCTTTGATTTTTACAAACAAATTAAATTTAGCAGCTGGTAAGCTGAAGTGCATTACTCATATTTTATGGAAAAGAAAACAAATTTCATACGAATCTAATGCAGCAGTAAAGTCAAGTCCATGTCTAACAACTCTGAGTACCAGCTTGACTAGGAATAACTCACAGCAACACTTCTGTTCAACTCTTGCTGAACTGGAGAAAATTGAATTGTCTGTGGTAGAATAGGATGTTTCCAATAAAGTTATATAAAGATCACTCATCTCATGACTAAATCCTGATCTCTGTGCTCCAAGCTAACTCATTTGCATGGGACCCACGTATAATCTGTCCACTATGTGTCAATTACGAAAACATTATGTAAATAAAAGCCAAGAACTTGTCAAATATGTATATTTATATTTCTTCATTTTAACATATTGTATCACATTAATTATTCTGTCTGTAGTCCTAACCATAGCTCAACCATGTCCCTTATTTCAGACATGAGCTACTAAGTTCTTGCAAATACTATTTTACTACATCCAAGACTACCTTATGTAAACAAAACCACTATGGTGCAGTGGTAACTCCACCAGTTTTATCAAGATCTCAATTCAGTGAGATGCTTACATCATCTTTTTGTAAGTATTTGTCTCAAGAGGTTGTAACAAATCCTTGAGATAAAATGAAAGAAATTAGTATGAATACAAACAAAACCCAAATCATCTGTTATTTTCTTTGCCAGTACAGAACCCTGCAAAACTTAGCTGAGTTAAGCAAAAAATACAGGATATGCTACAGTCAGAATTGCTGATTTCTCTACATAATTAGGACTATTGAGGCTGCTCAGCATTTCTATACTTTACTACTACTTACAACTTTGTCTAAGCGTCTTGTGCGTCCTTGCTTTCTGCCAATGCATATAAAACATATACTTACATGCCACATCGAAAAACGTAATATTTCAATTTTTAAAAGGAACAATGAAGGAAAACAATAATATTTTTTCCTCATAAAAATGTTATTTGCTATGGCTTGAAACCATCAGCATAGACAAGCTTCAAGTTAATCCTATGGTCTTTCATTTACCTCTGAAAATGTAACAAAGACCAACTTCTAAGAAGAAAGTGCTGTGTTGTTTCAGTGGAGAAGAACAAAAGCCACCTTACAGTCTCTGAAGAGGAATAAAAGTTGAGACCAATGTCTGCTAAAAGCACAGAGAAAGTGACTAGAGACTGCAGAAAGGAAACTAGACTGGGCTGACATAGCAAATCAGGATGAGAGTTTCCAAGGAATAAGGAAAGTAAATGGAATGAAAGCTTACAGGAAAAAAGCAAGGAGACAGAACTGTATGAGCTATGAAACCAGAATCTGGAATGGTCAAGACTAGGAATAGCTAAAACACTAAGACTGAGGCTGGCTGCTGTCCATAGGATACATAAAAATGATGAAATGAAAAGGACTGGGCTTGCAGAAATCTAGCAAAAGAGCTCTCATGCAGCACAATACATTTTAAAGCCTACAGTACCAAGGACTTCAGTCTTCCACCACTTGAGCAAATGTACTTGAAGGTAGGCAATTCAGTTTCACCACTGCATAAAAGGGACTGCACTCTTCTAATATTTCTCATGATGGTAAAAGTCCAGGAGTTTTTTTGTGAAGGATTACACTTTTCCATTTCTCTTTGTAACCACTGTACGTCCAACACAGTACAACAATAGGAAGTTTACTTGGAAAATTGAAATTTTTCTGCATTTTCATGGTTGTTTGCTTGTTGGCTTATTTTTTGGTTTTTTTGTTGGGGTTTTTTTTTTCTTTTCAATTCCCTAAAATTTAATTTTCTAGGTTTTAAGGACATTTATGGGACACGTATGCACATTTTACTTCACAAACAACACAAAAGAACATTATTAACTTTACTAAATCAAGCATTCAAACTGTGTAAAATGACAAACTGTTGTCTGTGCAAACATAATTAACTTCCCTTGAGTGGGCTTGGCTTTTTACAATACTTAAAAAACCATGTTCTTCTTATTCAAAGTTACCTTGCCACTGAATATGATACAGAACTTAAGGCAGGTAGGACTCTTGTTTTATCTACTGAAGAACTG
>PYHW01009542.1:3396037-3467686 GCA_013186435.1 Turdus rufiventris | reverse complement strand
GACAGAGGCTCTGCACTATGCCACTGAAACACTAATCTTAAAGAAATTAGGATTTTAGTTAAAAGTTAGAAGAAACTGGGCTTGAGATAGCTACCTGAAACTTAAATAACTGATTGCCTGTCAATTTATGTTTGCTCAGCTGTGCTTGCAATGGGAAAGGATGAAACTAGTAGGTAGGTCCAAAGAACACAATTGCAACCAGAAACTCGTTCTTTGCAAAACTGGAGTTGCCCCAAAAGCCATTTGTATTGTCATTAATAGAAAAGGTCGAGAGTTTAGGGTGAGGAAGACTCGCCTTACTTCCTCATTTTAAGATCCCTCCCCACAAAAACGACCCCAGACTTAATTCAAGAAGCCAACCACACATGTTTAATAGCTATTCAAGCTAATTATCGTAGGAAGCAGGAGATAGGAGGGGCTGCTATTATGAATATGTATTTGTTTGAACCTTTTGTCAATAAATAGACTCTGTGATCACATGTAATTTTGCAATGTGTATTAGAGGATTACCTCACACTGCTGCCCAGCNCTGAATAAACATACCCTTTCTAACTTTAAATTGTTAGAGAGTCTTTTGTCCGTCACAGTTGAGTATCAGTATTAGACCAAAACTCATATCTTGGTAAATCACCACAGACTTTCATGGTTAACATTATTTCTATTGTAGTTTCCAATACTGGCCTTACTGCATGCAGCAAACCATTTAACCTAAAATTTGTAATTAACTGTAAATTTCTCTTTTCCCCATTCACTCTGCATACACTCACAGACGTGGAGCAGTTAGGACTCTTAAAAAAAACAGCAGCATGTATAACTTGGGCAAACATATTTACAAGAATTATAGAAATGTCAAACTGGACACCAAAAATGAGTGAATACTTTTCACATAATCCTCTTTGTGCCTTTCTTCACCACCTTAAGTAGTGTTTGATAAACTACTTGTACTTTGTGGGGCACTCTGATCACATAATGATAAGCACTTTAGCAAAGCTCATACAGATGTTATCACTTCTGTCTTCAAAGCAGAGCTGAGTAACACTGAATAAATAAATCATGGGCTCACACAACGATCAATGAAAAATACTGAATTCTCTTAAATGAGATCAATCTATCCCATGCAATGAAAGACAGGATTCCTTTGGAAACAAAATAGTATGTGATCATGTAATCAAAACTGTATCAGAAGTGCATGCTCAAAAAAGGGACTTAAAACCTCTTTGTTCTACAACCTTAACAATGTGGGATTTCTATACAAAAGGTGTTTAAGATAATAAATTTAAAATTCTATAAAACCAAGTAGGTTCTTGCATTACTATGAAGTTGTGTTCAGATTGCATTACTTTTTAGCACCTCTCAAAGTGAAACTGGAAATCTCTTGCTGGTTTAGCATTGTGGATCATGCAAATATAGACCAGGACAGAAGTGTTTTCCTTAGGTTATTTTTACTTTTTGAAAAATTTAGATACAAAGATATATATTTTTTATAATGTCAACTATCACTGAAGACAAAAACAAAGCAACTGATAACCTATAACAAATAACACATATTTGAATGTAAACGACCAAACAAAAGATTCATACTAGCAAGTTTTCAGAAACATTAAGTTCATATTAAAGAAATTTTGGTGCATTATCATTTACACAACATGGGCCAAAGATCATCCTTTCACAGAGATCTGTACAATATTTGCACTACAAGGGCATTTAAAAGTAGCAAACGATAGATGAAAAAACCTGAGAATTTTTATAACTTCAAATTATTTCAGAAAGCTTTTCCCGTCTTATGTAATTTCAAGGCCTATGTTCATGATTTTTACTAGTTTACAAGTAATTCTACACAAAAGAGAAAAACTAAATATTATACTTGTTAATAATCTCTTTAATACAGCCACCTCTGCACAGGTGGCTGCATTTTATAGCCATATTTTTCTCTACTAATAATTACATAATGGCTTATCTTTAAAACAAACCCTTTTAAATGTGCTTTAATACAACAGTATTATAATATTGTTATATAACTATGACTATGCTAGAATATAAACCTGAAAACATTCACAGCTCGGAGGTCACAGTTTGCTTTCATTACTAAATGGAGCATAGTTGATTAACTGCCTAGATAATCTGCCGTAGATTTCATAAGCAGAATTAAACAGCGCTTCGCAGAGCGGCTGCAGTTCCTGAAGAGCCGCTCGCCGAGCTGCAGCTCAGGCGCGGCACCCTCGGGCAGCCCCAGCTTTTCCAGGTGCCTTTAGCGGAGCTCAGCAATGGCATTTCTGCCCTCGCCAGCAGGTTACTACAGCCGCTCCGAACTACTGACATTTACGGAAACGCGGCACTGAAAAAAGGCATTATTAGCGTTTTACAAGGAGAAAACAAAGTGAAACGTTGTTATTTTTACTGCAAGAAGGTGGACTAGGAAAAAAAAAAAAAAAAAAAAACAACCAAAAAACCCACCCCACAAAAACGTCACCACCAAACACCCAAAACGCAGATATAAATCAGCGTACGGCGCAAGGCACATAGACCGTGGTGCTGAAATGATGCGCTGGAAGATCGCGGCACGGACGCGTTTTGACACACGCTGCCAAAATCCATACGCGTGCCGTGGGAAACGGAGAGGAAACCGCGCACCAGGCTTCCCCTGCGGCAGCATCCCGGTCCCTCGGCAGCCAGCATCCCCCCGCCGAGCCGGGACAGCGCCCGCCGGGGATTACCCGGGCCAGGCGGCCCACTTTCGGCAGTAATCCCGTGCCCGGGGAGGGGGCGGCTTCCCCCTGCCCGCCCCGCTTCCCGTGCCGGGTAAGCGCCGCCGCCCCCGGCCACCGCAAAGGAGGAGATTCCATCCCGGGCAGCTCTGCGCTGCCCCGCAGCCCCGCACCTGCCCCAGCCGCCCGGGCTGCCCCGGCCGCAGCGGCAAAGTTGTGCCCCCGCCGCTGAGGGCACCCGGCCGGGGCGGTGCCCGCTCCCCGGGACGCGCGGTGCCGGCGGCCGCGCGCCGCTCCCTCGCTGCCGCTCTAACGCGGGACCCCGCCGCGCCCGCTGCCGACAGCCCTGCCCTGCCCTGCCCTGCCCTGCCCTGCCCTACCTGCGCGGTGCCGCCGCACGGCCGGCTGTCACCCCGCGCCGTGCCCACCTCCGCTGCGCACCGGGCGCGTCCCGGACGGCCCTGCCCGGACGGCGCGGCTCGGCGCGTCCTTGCCCGGCTCGGCTGGGCTGACAGCCGCCCGCGCGCCCCCGCCCCGGCCGCGCGCGGGGCCGCCGGGGCCGAGCGGGGCCGAGCGGGGCGCGGGGAGAGGCGGCGGCTGATTGGACGGGGGTGATGTCACTCGTGCGCGCGCCTGCGGGCCGGGAGCGCGCGAGAGCGGGCGGCGAGGCAGAGCGGGGAGGGAGGAAGGCAGAGCGGGGGAGCGAGCGGGAACGGGCGCTGCTGTGCCCTGCTCCCGAGGCGCGGGACGAAGCCGCGATGGAAGCGGGACGGTGAAAGTGCCGTGAGAAGCGCCGTGGGGCGGAGGCGCGCACCGGCCGGCAGCCCTGGCTGCGATGAGCGGGATGAGAGGGGCCTCTGCAGAGCGGGAGGGGCGAAGGTGAGCAGGGCCGGGCCCGGAGGGGGCTCGGTACCGCTCCATCCCCGCCCGTCCGCTGGCCGCGACACGCGGCTGCGCCTGGAACAGCACCCTGCGCTGTCCAGGGAGCTGGTGCGGCAGCGGCTGCTGCTCTCCCAGAGACACCAGGCACAAAGACATAGGCACGGACTGACAGAGGCACAGACTGACAAACACAGACACAGACTGACAGAGGCACAGCCACACGGGCACAGGCGTGCGCGCTGCACATGCCCAAAGGGCGGATAAAACCCAAGTTAAGCTGCCGCCTCTGCCCCCGAGCGAGACTCTCAACTGCGCCGGCATCCACGGAGCGCATCCAAACAGAGGCGGGAGATGGGATGGACCTCAAGGGTGCCGCTGGGATGAGTCGTGATGCTCGGCACCCCCGAGGGATGTGCTTGGCAAGGTCAGGTTTAAACTTTCAATCCATACCCTCCTCACAAACTAGGAGAATGATTTTGAAATGACACGATTTGCCTTCAGCCTCAATTTATTTTCTGAATTTTGGCATCTTCTACGTAGGACCTTATTTCCTCATTCTTTTTCATTACCGCAAAAACAAGCTATTTATTTTTAAAGTGTCTACTTGTCCCTTGAGCCCAAGTCTTATGGTATTTTCCACATTGTGAATTGCAGAAATTAAAACTGCCAGAGGAAAAAAAGAAAAAAAGACAAATATGGGGCTTGATGCATATCCCCTTGTAGAAAGTGAACGGGTCCAGAGAAGTGGAGACATGATCCACTGAAGAGTCGTAAGCTGCCAAATTTGTGATGTCTGCTGCAGGAAGAACTCATGAGAGACAGAACATGAAACCTGCAAAATTTTGAGATATGAGTTCACCCTGTATTTGAAATGCAATTTTTGATGGTAGCAGGGGCTGCTATCTTGACACTTTGTATTTACAGAGAGTGACAGATTACTAGCAGGCACAGCAGAAGTAACACTTCTGACTAGGTTGCACCACCTGCATGACAGTAACGACCAGAGAGGGTGAAAAACTTCAGCTAGTCCAAGGCACTCTGCCTGAGGCCCTTGATTCTTCATGATCAGTCCTTATGTTGGCAGTAACAACAAAGCAACATACACTCTCCCTTATGAAAAATAAGGTTTCTGCAATTTTTTTTTCCCAGCCACTTGAAGAAAGGAGGGGAGGACTACTTCACTTGTAGCTGTCATCTTGGGTAGTTCTCACATGTCTGAAAGGATTTCAGCTCTAAAACAAGATAGCGCTGACTTTAGGGCTTTATTGTTGCTGATTTCACTGAATACAAGCTCAGTGAGCTCATGCTCTCACAACAATATGGATCAGAACCTTGTTCAAGAATAAAAAAGATGGTTCATAAAATACTCCAACCCAACAGACTTTCATTTAATCATTCCAGAGTTGGAGATTTAGACTTGGCTTTTAATTCCTGAGCCTTAATCCAATACTGACCATTGTACGTGTACGCAAACATTCTGAAGAGGAGAAGAGCTGTCACCACTGGTGTGCCCTCAAAGCAGCAGGGACAGAGATTACATGCCAGGGAGAAAATTGGGTGGTAGCAAAAGTGCAGAAAAAAAGGAAAATAAAGACTGGACAGCATATTAAGGTAAACAAGTTAGATTACGCAGAGTGGCACAGTATATAATAACGAAACAGGAGGCATTTGAAGTATTAGTGAGCTTTGAATCTCTGGCACAGACCTCACATGAACGTCAGATTTTAGACACCTTAATTGTTTTTCTTATGGTGAGCACTATAAAACTTTCAGCCCTTACCAGGATTTAGAGCAGTCTTACGGCTGCTCTGAATGGTGCTCAGTTGCCTGAGGCTGCACTTCCTGCTAGAAGCTCTAAAACACAAAGTCAGCTCTAGGATGAGTTGGTGAAGAAGTGCTGTGCCATTCCCCTCCGATGAACAGCACGGGCTGCCATGTACTGCCACTCCTCACTGAACACTTACAGTAGTCTCCAAAGGATGTTCCTGCCTAATATTCAGTAATTTCAGTTCGTGATTCCATTGCCAGTAGTTAAGATGGCTGTCTTACACATTTTGAAGCAGGATAATTTTTTACTTAAATATACCAGTGGGTGTCTCTGCACTGCACAGAACGTCTCTCCCTTTGCTTGATTCAAATATTCTTCACTAGAGTCAGGGAGTCAGTAAAGCAAAACAGGAACAGAAGACATGCAAAAAGCAGAAACAGAGTGCTTTCAGCACGCTGAGCATTTGCAATCACCAGATGCTCATTATTCCATAACACTCTCCCTATCATCAGTGTATATTTTAGTCCATACACATACCTACATCCATGGGTACTTGACTCCTGTGAGGGATTTGCTCCCTAGAAAGAGTCAAAACTCATTTGGGATCCAAACATATGGATGAAACAGACATAGATTCAGCCTGCAGCACTTAATGGAGGGAAAGCAGCCACTGACCTCACTTTGTATTTTTACAACACTCATAGCATCCATGGGAGGAATGGGGGGAAGGGAATATGAAGCAGGGAAAACAGCTTTCTGTTATTGTAATAAAATGAAGACAGAGGCCAGCATGAGCTTTGTATACCCCTACCCAGTCCCAGCAATCTTTTAGAGGATTAATGAGATTAGAAGCCCCTATTGTTTTGCTGATGGCTGTTTATTTGAAAAATGGCTCTTCTTGTAAACATACAGAAATGACCATATGTTACTCCATACTCCAGTGCTGCCTTGGGATACTACTAAAAGCAAAGAATTAATATCATCTTCCAACTGCAAATTTTACAAAAAAAAAAAAAATTTTCCCTTCAACTCTGTGTCTGTGGTGTCTTACCTGGTTGAGGGTAATGTATTAAAACAGACTAGGAGTATTCCTTTGAAGAATCTTGCTACAGCTTATGCTGGTGAAAGAAGGCTAACAATGCTAACAATCCATTTAAAAATCCATGGTTATTTGAATTCCACATGTATATTTGCAGAGATAATTTGAACTCGGGCTGTACCCAAGCCTGTCATCCATGAAATTGACACATGCAAGTTCCTTTTCATTGCTCCCAAATGTTGCAAGATATTTCCCATGGTATTAAACATTTTCAGATGAAATTTTAAGAGTCAGACTTAACCGAGCTGAACACTATCTTGTTGAACTGCAAGCTTTTCAGAGTGAATGAAACACATCAGAAAGGTAATTTTAATTATAAAGCTTAAAATAGAACATACGGCAAGACTTAAGGTTGAAATTAGATTCTGTATCATATGAGTCTATTCTTAATAGATTGAAGTTTAATCATTGAGGCTGTTATTTCCTATACTTGATCTCTTTCATGAACAAAATGTTTCTGGAAAATGATTCAGACACTTTTGAGGATGCTAAAAGATTAAACTAGATACTTTTAATGAGAAACAACTTTTTCAGCCATTCTTGTAATGGGAATACTGTCCCTATATCTGTCCTCAGAAGAGATTAAGAACTTGAGGTCTGGCAATAAAAGTAGCTTAGAGCTCAGACAGGTTTTTTTGTACAAACAAAAATATTAATATCTGACAAAGAACTGGAGCAGGAGAGAAATTAAGAGGATGACATGATAATGTGTTTACAATCTGTTGATCACTGACTGGTGCCATATGCTCTGGATACCAGTCCGACTTTGGTCACTAGGTTGCTATAAGTTGCACTGGAGTTTATTTAAGAAGCAGTCACATTGTGTCATGGGTTCGGTGAATATAAAATTAGATTTTCATCTCAGCAAGCAGATCTCAACTTTCCTGTGAATCTACCCACAAATTAAAATATTTAACTTTCGTTTGAACTTCTTTTCTCTGTGAGCTATTACCCGGATACCACAGCACAGGCAACTCAAGTGCAACTTCAGAGAAGCAGAAATTGCCCAGATTCTCTCCAGAGTCAAAAGCACAATCTCTTACCAATCCAGTCCATATATCTATGGAAGCATATGGCCAGGTGCATAGACAAACAGCCTTTTCACAGCAAAACAAAGGAGGAAACAAAACCAACGATTTTTAGAAAGTAGATTGTGTGGAAATTACTAAATAAAGTGCACATATTTCAGCAACTAGATGCCTTGTTTTTTTTCAGAAATGCTAAATATTTTCCATTGCCATTTCTCTATAAGCAAGGGAAGGGTAGATAAGATTATCTAAAATCAGGGCTGAGACTGGCACTTCAAGCTGGTTGAATGGAGAATAAAGAGTACATCTACTGTCTTTGAAAATAAAAATGCCTGAAGTGGCTTGCGCAGTAACACATAGACTGTGAAAGACATGGAGCCTAGTTCTCCTGTCTTGATAACTTCTTTTAAGCACCTTCTGCTATTGAAATCATGCTGCAGTGTAAGGTTTTCACAAGAAAACACACCGATTTCAAAGAAAGTCACTTCATTCAAACCTCAGTAACAATGCAAACATAATCTTTACTTTGGATTCTGGATTTTTGTGTTCTTTCAGCATCATTTTGTGGGAGGAAATATATAATGCATATTTCTATGTCACTTTTTATTTGCTTTTTAAAATAAAATATTAATCAGACATACAAAAAGAAATAAATAATTTACTTCAAAGAAGAGGAATTTCTCTGCAGTAAGGATTCAACATATCTGTAGAGGCTACAGCATGCTCCAGTTTTCTAAACACTATTAAACAATTTTTAATAATATTTCGAGAAGCTCTTCTAGAAGGAGCATTTCTAAGGAAGACTCTCACTGAAGGTATTTGTGTATTATATACTTAGCATTAGTATCAGATGCTTTCCTCTAAGGTGTGGCAGATGCCTTGAATTTCTAGTACATTTATATTTGCACTAGCCTGCTAGTCATTGCTTATTAGCAACCTCCTTTAACCTCCTTTTCCTAAATCTTATCTGAAATCTGCCTGACAGGACAAGATACAGAAGCCAATACAGCTCTGCCTGATTATGGGAGGAAATGGGAGAAAGATTAGTGCTAAAAATTGTATGTCCACCATTATCTCTGCCGTTAGTTGCCATCAAGGTCAGTAGTGGATGGCTTCTTTGTTACTGCTATTGTCTTCAGCTGGGGAATATGGGCACGTCTGTGTGGAGGCTGGAATGCTGCAGTGCTTGCAAAGTTACTCTGAGAATATATTACCATTGAAATGTCTAAAACTAAACAACCACAATATCAGCTCAGTGGTAAAGACACAACTGAGATTGCTGCTTGCCAGCACATTTGCCTGATGATCACCAGTACAGGAGCTAAGGTGTATCCAAATGAGGACTGGAGTACCATCAAAATACATCACCAAAGACTACCATCATCTTCACTTAGTTTTAATTCTTATTTCATTAGCAGAACAGCCCTGTTTAAATACCACATTTTCTCTGTATCTTTGTTTTCTTAATATCCTATTTTAGGTAGCTTAACTTCAGCTTTATTGGGTTCAAAAGTTGTACTACAGCTTTTCTTTCCTTGTATCCTGATAAGATTGGGCATTTTGTGAATGCCATGGCAAGCTTTTGTGGTAATGTAGATGCTGAAAAGCGTGCTGTGCCATGCAGCTACAGCATGAGGGACACAGAAAGCTGCCACATGCCTGTTAGTGCTAATGAAAAGGCTACTACCCTGAAACCTCCATTCATACCTGAAATCTGTTTGTTCACCTTGACCTGACTGCATGTGCATATAGGTAAAGAAATAGATGGATGATGGAGATAGAGAGAGATGACACTGAGATAGATACAGGCATGTACACATGTTCCTGTGCACAAATGGATTTCGAACCATTTTCATCTGGAAAAAAATAATGGAAAGGACTATGTCCTAATTTTTGTCCAATAAAATCTTTTCTTTTTGAGCACCAAAAAAGTCTTTAATCTTCTCAACTAAAAATGACAAAACTTAATGCAAAGAATTCTCATGGGACTGATGCAAATTGGTTTCTCAGTAGTTGAGATCTTCTAATAAAAGGCTAATCTTTAAACTCGATCAGAAACTTCCACTTCAAAAGATCATACTTTTTTTACTCATGTTTTTTCAAGCAAGGTATTTTTTTCTTCTAAAAGGACACAAAAGTAAAGAAATAAAGGGAAAGGTAATAAAAGGCTCCAGTGAAGTTAGGATTTGCTCCTTGGTGGTTTGGTGTGATTTGTACTTAGCAGATACAATACCTAAGGGGACAAAAAACCCCAACAATTGCAGTTGACAATTAATGCCTGTCTAGTTCCTAACATTTTTGTGACTAATCACAACAAACTGCATCATTACACTGCAATGCACACAATCCCTCTGTTCAAAGGGTCGTTTGGAAAGAAAAATTTAAATTCAGCCTGTTATCCATCTGTTTTAGTTTTTTTCATCCAGTGACATTCTAATGGAACATGTAGAAACTGTTCTGGACAGCAACCAAAACTTGAAGGTCTCTATCCTGGATAAATTACATAATCTCTTCTTCTTCATTTTTCTCCCCTTAAATCTTCATTTTTTTTCCACAAAGCTTCAGTTGGAGACTCTTAATCCTGCCGGGATTTAGGAGCTAAGTGTTACTGGGGTGCAGACTGTACTTTGTAAAATGCACACATTGTACAAGAAACATAAAATCCAGAGAATTTAAGCTATGAGCTTGTATGATACAAGTCTTAGATATCTGAAATGACAGTTAGGTGGCACTTAGGTCCTTTTGTTAACCTGCCTGTCTGCTTCTCTGCAAATATGTCAAGACCAAATTGTAGCAGACTGCTCTAACCTCATCACACATCAGCCTAACCTATCTTAAGGAAAGATAAAAGGCATATGATGTTAAATACTAGGAGTTTTTTAAGGTTTCTCATCATAGATACTGAGAAAACTGGGGAGGGTGATTTAAATAAAAATGCTGTTGCCTACCTACAAAAGCAGGTGGAAAAGAATACTTAAGGTCATTAGAAGTGACTCAGAGTCAAAATGGGAAGATGTCTGAGAGATGTGACGACCCTGCTGTGGCACGGTGTTAAAACTTGCATTGTTGAGAGGAGCAATAAAGAATACCAAAGGGCTTACAGTGGCAGAACAGTGGAGAGAAGGCTCTCAGGCAGACATGAGAAGTAGGACACAGTGATTATGTAGATGATTGTGATTAGATTTATTATTAACAGAGTATCTAAATATTGCCAGTGCAGCATGTAAATAACAACTCTATAATCTATTACATGGATTATAGTGCACTCAGGTTGTGGTCCCTCCTGTTGAGTCAAGATCTTCAGTGAGATCCACTTGCTTTCTAAACTTCCAGGTGTGGCTCAGTCCACTTAGTCTCAGATTTGGTCAACTGTTTATTTTTAAAGGGTTATAATATAAGCTGGTTCAGCTAGAAACATGCAGATTCACGGTCTTTGGCCTTTTAGAATTCACAATTAAAAGCAACAAAACATCTATGTAGCTTCTGGATTTAATCTCCCTCTTTGACAGGATGTTTTTCATTCATGCATACAACAGGGAGTGTCTCCTGTCTTTGGGCTGAATGGAACCTGCAGGAGTCCCTGCTGGTGTGTGTGTGAAGGGAGTAGTCCACACAGAAGCTGCTTGTGACCTTAGGAGACCAGTTTACCCAACTGGCCCAGCCTCCAGCAGCATTTTATTCCTGTATGCAGGCTGATGAGCTCCAAAGTAAATGGTGAACTCTTCATCTCCCCCATCACTGGGGCATGTTAATTATGCAAGCACCTAGATGGTTCTTCCTGCAATAGCCACCTGGTGGTTGTATCTTCAGACAAACCACATTGGCCATCAGAGATGGAGAAGAAAGGTGGGGGGCCAGGGGAACAATGCATGCAAAGGCCCATCATGCTTCAAACATGGTCTAGACGGCAGTGAGTTAGCCAGAGAGAGGACAGGTTACTTCAAGGCAGAGTGGAAAATTGGAGAATCCATCTGAGGGAAACCAGTGTACTGTAGGAAAGAATCTGTGGGTTCTCTTAGATGATTCCCAAGCATAGATAGTGTCATAGTGCTGCAAGAAAAATCACACGTTGTACTGGGACTTAGAAACAGCAATATACACAATTTTTAAGCCAGTCCTTCTACCACCACAGGTCTGGCAAGGTTTTATAACAGTACCATGTTTATTTCTGGACGTGGAGCAGTTGGACAGAGCGGAGACATGCTGAGAAGAGTCACTGTTGTGACTCTTCTCTGAACACTGTGTCATATGAAAAAATCAGACAAAATGGGATTGTTTAGCTTAGAGAACAGGAAACTAGCTGGTAACATGACAGCAGTCTGTTACGGAAAAGGTGAAAGAGGAGATTCACCTGTTGTTCACACCTATAGCAGGGAAGACAAAAAGTAGCAGCTATAAATTACAACTAGGAAGCATCAGCTTAAATACTAGTGGTTTGAAGTCTCCAACTTGGGAGCTTTGTAAAAGACAAAAATAATCTCACTAAATATGACCTTGCTTCAGGAGTTTGTGTGAAGCAGGTGATGTCTTTAAAGCTCCTTCAGCCTTGTGATTGATTATCTTATTGATGTCTAAATCTCAACTAGACTGTTTTTCTGTCTCAAGAGCCCCAGGCAATAGCAAAGCCAATTCCTGGGTATCCTCAGTGCCAATTTTAAGTTATCCAGG
This sequence comes from Turdus rufiventris, assembly GCA_013186435.1. Lineage (NCBI taxonomy): Eukaryota > Metazoa > Chordata > Aves > Passeriformes > Turdidae > Turdus > Turdus rufiventris. The sequence continues at coordinate 3,455,536 of PYHW01009542.1, read as the reverse complement.
CCACAGCAATATTGTATTCTGAAGCTCTAAAAGTTTATTTTTCCCATATTTCTTTGCATTAACTGAATGATGATGGAAACGCCTGCTACTTTCTGTAAGGAGACAGTGCAACACAAATAGTGGCTACTTCATTTATTACTCTGCCTGGGACCTGCTCAGCCATACCACAACCTGTCAATTTTGAAAAGAGAAAACTGCTGGAAATGCCAAGGTAGTGCGTGGATTAATCTCACCTACCTTCCTGTGTCTGCTATATAAATGCTTACAACCATATCTGTGATCTGTGTTCACGGTGAACAGAGAAACTAGGCAATTTTAGGATGTAATTCATTTATCTTATTGTAGACGTCTGTATCAGGATGAGATGAACGGAAATGCTTATTATTCTCCGTTGACTAGAGGGAGATTTGAAGAATAGTTAAGATGGGGAATTCTTCATGGTAAATATCCTCATTCTCTAAGAAATAATGTATCAAGTGTGTCTGTATTCAGAGTGCAACATCATTGACCTAACACTATTCCATAAAAAACTGTGATGACCAGCAGCTGTTTGATACAGAAAGAAGACTTCACCTCTCAGTTAACTCCTACAGTGCCAACTGCAGATAAAACTAGGAGGTAGAAATTATAAAGTTGTAATGACTGACCCTGTAAGAAGGTACCATCATATAAATCATGTTAAAACCAGAGAACTAATATGTAAAATCAAGGCAAGTATCTTTCAGCTGAAGGTTCTGTTTATTGAAACTGCTGTGTACCGGTGTTTATTTTGAAATAGAATGACTGCATAGATTACAAAGCATAATATTCCTTCCCTTGGGCTCTCCAGATGAACTGTGAGGGTTAGGTTCATGCTACATAGAGTTACATATTCATTATCGGATTATTGTATTTGCAAATCATTAAAAAATAATCTAAAAGGAAGGAGCATGTCACTTCTAGCCTAAGATTTTTTTTCTTGAAAATGTCTCCCTTTCCTATGATAGGATTTTCCATAAAACACCATTTTTAATTGAGAAAGGAATAGAATGCACTCTTTAGCCTCAGTCTTTGAGTATTTAACCCTGCCTTCCTCTACAAATATATATATATATACAGCATCAGACTGTGTTTCTTTTTGCTGTCTTGAGAAACCCCCTCAATTTTGATAGGAAATAAATAGTTTGCATATAACACAGAATAAGTTCATTTAATGGAATAACTAGAGATCACAAGAAGATTTCTGGGAGTTCAATGTATATTACCCAGGTGCATTGGAGTCCTGAAATAGCTAGGTGAAGAACCTTTCTCTGTACAAGAGGGTGTTATGCAGTGGTCCCTAGAGCTTCATTTTAAGCATATTTTTAGATAGCTACTTTGAACTCTTGTTGAGATGAAAAAGATACTATGTGTAGAAAGATATACTAGTTAATTCCACTCCTTTTTTGTAACAGCTGCAATACTTTCCTGTTCTTTACCATGAAATTTTGACTCCCCAACAAGTTCCCATGGATTTTTCAAGGCAAAACCCCATAATCTTGCGAAGGGGAAAAAAAATAAAGTTACCATACCTTGTAAAAATATTAAATGTTTTTTGCAATGTGGAGTGTTTGTTTTGGTGTGCAACACTATTGCATTATGACTACTCAGCTAGCACATGCCTGTATTTCCTAAATATCAGCATATTTTTAAAAAGTAATACAGTGAACGTAGCTTTGCTGTATCATAGATAAAGCTGTTGTGTTCCCCTAAACTGCTAAGCATTGAAATTCAGACATTGTTAGAGAAATTTATTGATTTTCTTGTCACTGTCTCATGCAAAGATTGAAAAGATCCTTACACACAAAGGCCTTCCATTGCTGATGAGGTTAATGAAACTATGTGGTGAAATTTGCTGAATCAAGCTCCTAACTTCCATCTTAAATACAGTAGGAAAAATGATTCGTCAATATTTAATGTGCATATTTGCTTATTTTCCAGTGACCTTCAGATAACTGACATGTTCCAGACTGCAGTCCCTGAAATTGCATTATAAATAAAGAATATAGACACAAAAAGCCAAGTGCACAGGTGGGTAAATGAGCAGATCCCAGAATGCCACAGGGTTATTGCTCTCTGGAGTTAACACTGAGAACAACAATATATTCCCTTACTATGATTTAAATTGTCTCCTCAAAAGAAGCAGGTGCTCCAAGCAAGACCCAAATAGCTGTGAGATATTCTGTAACACAGTAGGAATACAAAACAAACAAAAGATCAGAGAGTGAGCGCAAATCAGAAGGGAGTGCAAAAATCTCTGCTCATTCCCCCAGTGTTTGGCTTAGGTTGAAGCAAGACGCAGATTTTTCCTGTGTGGATAAGCAAGGACTGCCTTGGAAGCAGATGCGGATGAACTCTTAGGGCTGCTGCCAGGCTGCTTCTGATCTGGCCTTTGTTTGTGGTGCCAGTGCTGGAGAGCACTGAGACATCATGTAATGGGCCCCAAAGCACCCATAGATTCAGGGTCATGTGTGACAGGAAATCATGGGTAATTTTTTCATTCAGTTTAATTTCATTTCAGTTTTTCAAGCAGAATCTGCAAATCAGCTGTGTACAGTTAAGTCTAGCTGCATTCAGCACTTTTAGACACATGAGGACACATTTCAGGCATCAGCAGTGACACTGTCATGCTGTTAGGTGATACTTTCCAACAGACCCAGTCATCTCCACAAAATGCTGCGGCTACATGCCAGAAAGGCTCCTTCTGGGTACAAACCTTACTCCAGTAAAGCATAAAAGATGGAATTGCCAGTAATGATCCCATAGAAAACGAGAATTTTAAGGCCCCATACACAGAAAGAAAAAAATCAAGACCAGAAAGTCACTGTAAAGTAGAAATATAAAAAAATAATAATCCAGACAGAAAATCCAACAAGTCTGCAGCCTGGCAGCAGTCTTTTTGGAGCTCTGTACTGGTTTCAGCTCACAGCTGCTGAACACCAGCTGCACGCACCTTATGTGGCAGCCCATATGCTATTCCTGCAGCTTTCCAAAGGCCCCCCCTTGGTGGGCCAACCTTTTAGAGAGATTCTGGAGAAGGAATGCAATGTTTGCTGCCTGACTAAAAGGAAGGTAAAGTTGAAAATTAAGGCCTTAATGTGTCCCAAACATAAATTACTAGCCAGCAGTGTGCTGAGAGAACAGAGGGGCTGCTTACAACATATGTTCAACACTCCTGAGGCTGATGAGCTCTCTGCTGCTGTGCTGGTGGAACTAAGAAAAGTAAGTTTAATCTCTACAGCCTTACTATTCCTTATGCTAAAGAGCTTCCTATGGGTGTCATCATTGGAACAACTGTAATATCAATGTCACCTTAAAGTTGCATTAGGAAATTTTGTTCAACTTGCTCCTATTATTGCCAAACTAGGATTTTTTTAGGCATACAGCTTGACATTTTCCATGCTCAAATACAGTCTTTAAGAAATTCCTAAAATGCTGATATATCTCTTCAGGAAACCCAAAACTTCAGCCTTTGGAAATGGTCTAGTCATTACACAGGGATGTAGTTTTTGTGCTGTTACATCTGTAATTTTGGTCAGACTCAGGCAAATGACTGCTCAAATGAGTGAAGACTGCCACTGTTTTGCAGGTTAAAGGTGTAATGTGTCAGGGCACAATAAGCATAACTGAATCAGAATATATTCAGGCAAAAAAAATTAAATGTACCATGTCTGGTACAGAGACCAGCTGGCCTGACATTGCCCATGGCATCATTGTAATCTCTCTCTGTACAGCAGGGGGGCCTCACTGCTACTGCCTGCTGGGAAAGGTCCCTGGATGAGCTAGTTTCCAAATGTGAAACTGTCAGAGTGCTTGTTGGTCCAGATCAAAGCTGTGCCATCACTTAGGACTGCAGAGAGGTGGGCGTCAGTACCCCAAGACAGTTTAATTTTCTAGTACAGTTTTGATCTCAGAGCTGCTATGCATCATCCTCACATACAAGCATGCTTCATACTCCCTGTTTTGTAACAAGCTTGAGTTGCATGAGCAACAGAGAGGGAATCTGTGTTTGCCCAGAATTACCTGTAGCAAGACAAACTTTCCTCGAAACTGCTTTTTTTTCCTAACTTTAGGACACTCTTTTTCTCACTTTGGGGTCCTGATATTGTGCTAGAAGCAGCCTGACTCAATACCTGCTAGATTTGTTCTGCTGACCGAGGTGGTCCTGGATTAGAGAGGTCAAAGGAGAACATTGAAGAGCTACTGGAGAGACAAGGAATGCCTGGACAGGGGAAGCAGCATCAGGTGGACAAAACTGGTTGAAGCTTCATCTGTAACACCTCTGGTTAAATAATTCCAACCCATTCCCAGAGCATGTCCACAGTGCTACTTTGCATATTACTTAGCATGTGCCCACTGAGACAACATCTTGGTGGAAAAAACAGTCTATGCCTATTTTGTAAAAAATTACTATAATCCATAAAAAAAGTAAATTAAGATTGAGCAGAAAAATTTAATTTTAGTGCTATGTAACTTTTTAGTGTTTGTCTTTCCCACATCAATAATGTGATTTTAAAACAGATTTTCTGACTTGACATTTAAGATAAAATGCTTTAATATGTATTTATCCTTTCTCTACAGAGATGCTATGAACATCCAGGTGCTATGGAAAAGTCAAAAGACTCTAGGAAATGCAATTAGAAATTGAAATTGTAGGTAGCAATGTTTTTTTTTTTTTTTTTTAAATAGTTTAAGCACATTTACTGGTTTTTTTCAGACAAAATTATCATAGGCCATCCTTTGGGCTGAACTCATGAAGGATGGCACATTTACAGTCACAGTTCTCTGTTTGCCCCTGCAGACATTACCAACTTATATGTAAGGTCTGTCAAGGCAGACAATTATTACAGTTAGATTGCCCAATGTTTTATGATTTCCCTTTTTGTTTCCAGTAAATCCTGTCAACATTCTCAGCATTAATCTCCTTGGAAGACGACTAAGCCTTTGTATCACCATGGGATGTACAGCTCTATTCTTTCTCCTCCTTCATATCTGCACCTCCAGGTACTCTGGCTCAGACTATGGGTCTTGTTCGAGCATATGCAATGCCTCTAATATTCTAAACCGGGCTGAGGAGGGGATGTGCCTGCAGCGGGACAGGGAATTAAGAGAATTAAGAGCTTTGATTGACCAGTAGATTAGGGAAAGAGAAAGAATGTGGCCTCTTATGATCACCGAAGTCAGGGGGGACACTGGCTACGCCAGTGCTGCTGGGAATGCAATTGTCTGTGGAGAATGCTAACCCTACTCGTAAAAGAATTTTACAGACTTTGCCGCGAACAGACACCTTGGTGGACGTGATAGATGCCTGTTCCAGAGTCGGAACTACAGAAGGGAAAACCACCCATCTGGCAGAGGCGATGGCAGCTGCCCTGAAGCCGCTGGTCCAACAGAAAAGAGGGAACACTAGCCAAAAATGTTTTAAGTGCGGGTTCCCCGGTCACCTTCAGGTGCAGTGCCAAGTTAAGATCGCAAAGAAAGGTAAAGCGCCAGTGCCATCTCCTGGCTTCCCAGGGGTTTGCCTCAGATGTGACAAGTACGGGCACAGAGCCAGCGAGTGCCGATCACAGGGAGGGTGGCACTCCGCTGGGAAACGGGAAGCTGAGTGCGGGGGGAATCGCACAAATAGCCCCCAGGAACCCGGCACTCGCCTGGACATCCTCAAATCAGCAACCGCAGGGAGCGCTGGAGTGGACCTGGCGACCGCAGTAGAAGTAACCCTGCAGAGCACTGATGTCCAAGTTGTTCCAGTAGCAAATGATCCTTTAGGTTATGGACTCGGTGCTCTTTTGATAGGGAGATCATCTACTTCAAAGCAGGGAATTTTTGTTCCACCTGGGTTGATTGATGCAGATTATACTGGCAATATTGGAATTATGGTTCAAACACTGACACCTCCCATTCACATTCCAGAAGGCACTAAACTGGCACAATTGGCTCCTTTTGCAGCTAAGGTCCCTAATCCCGGGAGCATGCAAAGGGGGGATGGAGGCTTTGGGTCAACAGGAGCCCCTCAAGTAATGTTTACTTTGCCATTGTCAGGAGGGAAACCAATTAAGCCTGTTTTACCTTTCAGCATCCCGATGGAGGCACCCTGTCAGCCAAAGCTGCACTGCTTGACACGGGTTCAGATGTTACTATTATTCCCTCATTTGCATGGCCTGACTCTTGGCCTTTGAATACTTTGCAAACACCTGTAATGGGAGTGGGAGGTGTGCAGATGACTCGGGTTAGTCAAATACTTTTAACAGTATGGGTTGGTGAGGAGACAAATGTTTGTGCTCAGGTGAGAGCTTATGTGATGAATGCAACAGTCTGGCTACTGGGGCAAGATGCCCTGAGTCAAATGGGTTTCTATCTCACTAAATGAGGGTTTTTAGCCATTGAGGGGCAACCAATCCTCAAACTGAAATGGTTAACAGAAAACTCGGTCTGGATTGCACAATGGCCACTGTCCAAATAAGAGCTCACCCATGTTCATGAAAAGGTACACATTATACCTTCAACAAGTCCCTGGAATACACCTATTTTCACAATTCCTAAAAAATCAGGCAAATGGAGACTGTTGCATGATTTGAGAGCCGTAAATTCTGTGATATAAGATACAGGATCTTTGCAGCCTGGTTTACCCTTCAATGTTACCTGTTAACTGGCAACTGCTGATTATTGATTTAAAAAATTGGTTTTTTCACGATTCCTTTGCATGAGGATGACAGTGAGAAATTTGCCTTTTCAGTGCCATCTATAAACAAGGCAGAGCCAACAAAGAGATATCAATTGGTTGTTTTGTCACAAGGAGTGCGAAACTCTACCATAATGTTGCTTGGACACTGGCACCTTTGAGAAAACAATATCCACAGTATCTTATCTATCATTACATGGATGATATTTTGATAGCAGGTGAAAGTATGGATGCAGCAAGCCTGCCACCTGCTCTGCAGCAGCTGCAGAGAGGCCTCCAAATTGCCCCTGAAAAGGTGCAACAACAGGCCCCGTGGAAATATTTGGGAATGCTTATTACTGAAGCTCAAATTCAGCCTCAAAATTTAACTATTAGTACAGAAATTCGAACCTCATCAGATGCTCAAAAGTTGGAGATTTACAGTGGGTTTGCAGCACTTGCAGTATTACTAATGAGGACCTTGAGCCTCTGATGCCTGTGTTGAAGGGAGGAAATCAGGCCAATCTGTCACGTGAATTGACTGAAAAACAGCAGAAGGCTTTGGCTCAAATTATTAATAAATTGGGTAATTCTTTTGCAGATCGCTGGACTCCTACCTTGCCACTGTCCATAACTGTGCTGAACAAGTTAAAGCATGGGATGGCTGTCCTAATGCAGTGGGATAGCCAGGCTAAACAGCCATTGAAAATCCTGGAGTGGGTATTTTTGCCATTTAATTTGAACAAATCTTTGACTCCAAGATTGGAGGCCATAGCAAAAGTTGTAATTAAAGCATGAAAACGGACATTGGAGTTTGCAGGTATGGAGCCTCAAAGCATTTTGCTGCCATTAACCAAAGAATACTTGCAGTGGTCATTACCAAATTCTGATATTCTGCAATGTATAATCATATTGATCTGGTGTTCAGAAGTCTGTGTCTCTCTCCCACAAGAGCCCCCTAGAGGAGTGGTGAGCAGTCCTGTGATTCCAAGAAATTCATTTATACCAGCAAGGAGATTTTTGTGGCATGCAGCAGCATGGTCACACCAGTCTGCACTCTGACCAGTATAGACTGCAAGACCGTAGGCTAAGAATAATCCACATTCTTTAGCAGCCTAGAGCATGGCAGATGTTTGATCAAACCAGTTTATACAGGCTTCCAAACTAGACTTCAGAAATCCCATCCCTACAAACACAGGGAATGCTTGCCAGGAGTGAGACCTTTTGGATATAGCCAAACACATTGTTCTCCACTGTATCCATTTCTGTTGGGTTTTGTGTGCATTTTATTAATTTTATGTATTCTTTTTTCTTACCCCCTTTTTAGCAAGTAAAATGAGAGCAAATATTTGATGTTGGATCGGGTAGGAAAGAAAAATAAACCCCCTGGAATCAGTCACTTCCTGTGAGCTGCATTTGATGTTGATTGCTTCTTCATACTGTTTCCCTTATTTAAAAAGTGCAACTGAACCGTGTAAGGGCTAAGATTTGTATAGACAAAAGGTAAATTTCTCAAGGACCTTTCCCTTCTTATGATTCAATAAACAGATGTTTTCTACCCTTCCTATGAGAAGTGAGATGAAGACTTTTTCCTTCTAGTGCTATCAGTAGTGACACTGCATACATGATATTAAAAAAAAAAAAAAAACAAACAAAAAAACCCCAAAAAACCCAGGAAAATCTTTAGGTGAATGGAGATAAAGGGGAAAAAGGTCACCAGCTCTTTGGGCATAAGAAACTTATGGTACAGGAAAGGCACCACTCAGACCTGGCTGCAGACGGTGTCACAGTTGCCCAGCATATGCGCATAACCTTTGTTTCTTCCTTCCAGCCTGTTTTGTCCATTCCTGCACAGGAGAAAAGCCATCTTGCAAAAAGAAAGGCCAAAGCTATTTGATGCATTATCAAACACAGAGAAAACAATTTGCTTTATGACAGTGGATGAATTTTCTGCATAAACACATATTTTATCTTAATTGTAGCCTTCCATGTGATTGCAATGTAACTGAGAAGATAATTACCAGAAACAGTTTATCTGTTCCTTTCAAAGCTTCTTGGTGTTTTGCTCTTTGTCTAAGTTTTACACGTTGAGCAAGAAAAACAAGTTATGCTGTGAATATCTCAGGTGACAGGATGGTCTGTTGTTTACTGTGCCAAACAGCAGCTCAAACGTTGGGCTTAATTTTGCATTCAGTTCTCTCTCTCTGTGTGCAACCAAATAACACAGCACAGCCTGTGTCTCACTTGAGCATTTGTGAAACTGTTTTTAGCCACTCACAGCCATTCCTTCCTGAGTTTTTTTTCCTTGTTGTAAGAGCTATTGCTGTGTGTGTCTATGCCCTCTCACCAGGACAACTTTGTGATGTGGAAGATGAAGAAAGCTAGGTATCAAGTTTTTGTCCAGTTTCTTAGGTACTCTGGACAGGTGATAATGAACTAGCTTTTGGACTGAGGTTTCAGAAACTCCAAGAGTCAACATTTTTGCGGGCTTCAGTCTCTGTCTCCTCCAGCAAACAGCACTTTCATCAGTCTTTACCTATATGATGGCTCTCCATCATGTCCTTGGCCAGCATGGAGACCTTTCTTTTCTCTCTCCCACTCTTCTGTTTCCCCTGGATTTTTCATGCATGTAGGCATTTCCATTTGTTCTTCACTCTGACCAGCCTTTCCATGGCAAATAAGTAAAATACCATGAGGTGGTTGAAAAAATGTAATAGACACAGTATCCCTTTGTGCAATCCCAAACACCTGGGCCTGAAAGCTCATCTTTGTGGTTTAGAACCTCACTGGAAATTTGGTCATTTTATTACCTTCTTTGCTGGGGACAAGGAATGCTGAAACCTCTGTGCCCTCCTGTCATTGCACACATGCTGAGTTTTTGCAATGAAAACACGAATGGTATGGATCTGGCAGCTTGGATCATGCAGCTCGTTCAGCAGATGCCAATAATGACTGAATATTAGATATTATTAAGAAGAAGAAGAAGATATAAAATAGAGCTGCGAGATAGCATATGTTGGCTGGTAACAAATATCTTCCAGATGCTTGGAAGCATGAGATTCAGTGTAAGAGTTACTTTGATAAAACTATTGTGCCATTGTTGCCAGCTCAGTTGTATATATTCAAAATCGAAGCATTTCAGAAAATGTTGTGAGACTAATACCAGCACTGAGTAGTAAAGGTCAGCACATATAAGTCAGCTTCTAGTCAAGAGCCCACAGCTATCCTGGCTCTGAGATTTGGTGCACAGCAAGGCTGGGATCCCTGTGGCAGTTTAAAGCCATGAATGCTCCCTCTGTTTTGCTACCTCATTAAGAAATTTAGAAGGATGAAGCAGACCTTATTTTTCTCATGGTGCTGGTGCCAGAGTTGGGTTCATCTGGCACAAGGCAAGCTGGTGACTGCAGTACCCAGGCAAGGGAGGGCAAAGATGAATTACATGGGCACTGGCTGCTGCAGGACCTGCCTCTGAAACCTGAGCTAAAATCTTGCTGGTGTTTCAATAATGATGTGTCCCAGCATCCTCCTTCCATCTACTTAGAGTCATCCTCACAAGAAGGGATGGATAAGTACCACCTGTGGTGGGTAGTGCCTGTGAAGGACCTGCAGATGCAATGAGACAAGCACAGATCAGCACTTGGGCACCCTGCCTGCAGCACCTACTTCTGGGTGGTGGAGGTGGGCGGAGAGGGAATTGCCCGTGCCTAGCAAGGAGGAAACCTGACTCCTGGGAGCTGGATCCCCAACAAACAGCACTGCTAACACTGCAAAAAGCAAATAGCAGAGGAGAAACAGTCAGAAAAGAGAAAACGTCTTCTACTCTGAGCCTGAGACACCACAGAGGTAAGAAAGCTTCACTAAATAAAAATATTCAGTAAAATCTTACTTAATATGGGGGGCATCTGATCATTTGTATGATCAGATACCCCCACCCTCACATGCGAGGAAAATTCTCAACCAGAGAAGGTCTCTGACCTTACTGACAAAGTTCCCAGGTGGTGCCATGGGCAGCACTGCATGTTGTATGGCCTTTGTGCCTCACAGTCCTTCCGATGGGTCCCAGCAGCAGTTTCACTGTAGTCTTGATTGTTCCCTTCAGTTGGAAGATTTTAATTTTCCTTGCCAGCAGCAGCTTTGTCACTGCTGTTCTTTTGGCTCATATAATTGTTGTTTAGTTGGATTTACAAACAAGAGGGAAATTTGTGACTCCCTGAAGATAGACACTAGCTGCTCCATCAAGGCAAACAGGCTGCAAAATTTTGGGATAAGCAAAACACGGTTTTGGTAGGAACTGTTGGGAGGTCTACTGTACCTGCACAGATTTCTGATTTGAGCTGCTGGAGAGTGTATCCCACCTGCTTACCAGTTGCTGTGTGAGACTAGCGTGGTTCTTACATTAGGTACTATCCACCATCCTGCTGCCTCTGAGGGTGCCTGGCGACTGTGGGGTGCTGGAGGTGGCACTGCAGCTTCAGCTTAGCACCTGCCCCTTGCTGTGAGTTCTGCACAGCAGCACCAGGGATCGGGGCTCCCTGCCCTTTTGTGGAAGACCTGTGGCACTTCCCAGAATGAAGGCATGTCAGCAAACAGTAGCAGGGTATCGCAGCATCAGGATGTGTGGGCAAAGGCCCAGGGCTTGATGCTTGTCCTGCCAGCACTGCGGGCTATGCCTGCCACAGATGTTTTGGAGGAGAGTGTCATCACCCCACAGAGGTGTGATGTGGCAGCTTAGGGCAGAATTTGTTTGCAGATCCTTAGTCATAAAGGAAGAGAAAAGGAGAAAAACAGTGTCCAGATTTTGTTACTGCAAAACCTTTGGCTTTTCACTGTAAATCCTTTCCTGTGGGCACTTTCCAAGCACCTTGTTTGGTTTCTGTTGAGCCAGTTCCACTTGGAAATAGTCCCTAGCTGTTGGCCATCACAATCAGCTGGTGGCACTGTGTGCTGCTGGCAGGTGTTGCTGCCTCTAAGGGCATTGCTGAAGAGACAGATGTAACCAATATCCTTTGCATCTTCTTGGGTGTTGGACTGTAATGATCTGTGACAGCAAGGTCAGTGTATGTGACCTGACTGACTAATCTGCCATTAGTCCTTAATGACCTCCTCATAACTGTACCTCAGTACAGGATCAAGGCATCCATTCTGGAGTACTGTAACTCCATGCTTTCTGTTTTCACGCTGCCCTCTATCTCAAACTGTATTTTGTATCTTTCATTAGATGCTCTCAGCCATTAATTCCCTCCAGCTCTCGCCCTTCTGCAGCTTCCCTGGTCTCTGGTGGTTGGCTGTGAGCACAGCCTGGGCCAAGCCCACCACTCCTGAGAGGAGGTAATCAAAGGAGAGGGTGTCAGCGCAGTGCAGAGGTGTTGAGCCCTCCTCTGCAGTGCCTGAGCATGCACTCTGCAGGAAAGCTTCTGGCTTTAAGCAATCAGTGTGGATTAAAATTAGTTTTTCTGATGAGGAAAAGCAACAGTGGTGAGGCAAAAAGATCTAGTGCTGAAAGCCAGAAACACTGCAGAGGAATCCAGCTTCCAATTGCAATCCAGAATGCACGGCTGTGTTTATGGATGCCCTGAGAGGATGGGGCAAGGGATGAGGCAGAGGGGCTGGTTTGCAGCAGGAAGCTGTGTAGTGCTTGGGTGAGGAGTTCAGTGCTATCCCTGCCACCCCCAAGATCCTGGAGTTAGGGAGCTGGCTGGGTCACCTAGTTCTGCCTCACTGGGGGCTCCCACCAGGTTAAGTAATTGCAGAGTGCAGCATCTCTACTGCCCACTCAAACCTAGCTCCACTGGGGAGCCTCCAGCAGGGGCAACAACTTCTGGTTTTATCATGTCCTGGCTCCTGGAGATGCAGCATCTTTTAGACTGCACTGCATTTCACTGACCTCTGAGCTGGGGAAGTTGTCACATGCTCTCTTATCTTAGCAGGTCTCCAGTCTTCCCTAAGGTATTCCCTGGACTTTCCATAAAATCAGCTAGTGTGATGTGATGACTGATGTCTCTCAGTTCAACTAACTTACCCTGTGATGTTTCCATGTTTTCACCAAAACTCTGATGGGAAGGGATATCTTCCAGTAACTGCATGAAGCAAACTCATATTTGACTGTATCTGAATGTTTCCACTCCAGTGTGAGAAACTGCCTTGCTGTTTTCTTGCTGAGGTGAACTGTGACTATTGTGAGGTCTCACAGGTAAATCCTAGCCTTGCCCACAGTGACAGTGGATCCCAGCAGGAGCTGAGATGGCCGCTGCAGGAAAAGAGGAAGAAAATGCTATTGGCTTGGAGGAAATCCACGAAGAGAGAAAAGAACCACCAAAAGGTGGGTTTGTATTGACAGAACTAGAAATCTGGGTCCTCGTTAGCTGCTGTAGAGGAAGGGTCCTCAGTTGTGCCACTCCAGCTACCTAAAACCTCTGTACATGTTGTGGCTCCAACATCAGCATCCTATGTTCCCCTCCCACCACACCGACCAGGCTGGTGACTGCTGCCTATGGCAATGGGAAGAGCTGGCTGGCTTGACTTTTCTCAGGCCTTTGCTTTGTGAAAATGTTTTATTATATTGGTAATTTGAGCATTCATTTACTTGGGATAATTTTTTAATGTTACTCTGTCTCAAAAGCATTTTTAATTGCACAAGGCTATCCTTCCTCCATTTGCACTGGTTGCTGTTTCAGCAACCTCCTGTTGTGCCTTGTCACCAGGACATCCAGAGGCTGGTCAGTGGACACACAACTGGTCGATGTTTCCAGGCTTTTTCCTGGCACAGTCCCGCAGTAGCATGAAATATTTTTTTTAACGAAGAAACAGTACAATTTGACTGCTGACATTTTTTGGGTCTTAATTTTCTTTTCATGTTTAGAGCAAAAGACATTTACAGTGGAAGAAGCTGTGGAAACCATTGGGTTTGGGAGGTTCCATATCATGCTTTTCCTCATCATGGGCAGCACTGGGGTAGGTATCTGCAGCGATCTGTGCTGGCCTGAAAAAAGCTTCCATTCTAATTCTTCTCATTACTGTGCAATAACAGCCATAAGCGCATACTGCTGCCACCCCATTTTTTTCTACACATACCTTCTCAAGCGGGATTTCTGCTATTTTCATCTCTGGTGAAAGTAGACTTTGGCCCCAGTGATATTAGACCTGTTTCAGGGCAAAGCTGAGCAGGTTGGCCCAGAGCATTGTGGTTGGCCCCCTGTCCTGGGGTACTGTCAGGGCATGTCTTGAGTTAGTTTCAGTTAGTGCCTGAAGGTTAGGTTCAGCTTCACAATGACATTTTTTTTTTTATCCCCATGAAACCCAAGTCCTGTGCAATCTGGATCAAAAGGCCTGGCATCTTCTCACTCCTGACTACCTGAAAAATTTCCTAACTTCCATGGTCTTGTTAACTGTGTATCTGTTTTGGGAACCTGGGCAAAAGCCAGAGGCCAGGCTGGGGTAAAGATGTAAATGGGGAGGGGTCTATCCATGAAGACTGCTGCAGCTGAGGTGAAAAAGTCTGAAACTGTGTGTAAACAGACAGCTCATTCCTAACTGAAGCCAGCTGCTGGGGCAAACAGATAAAGGAGCAATCATGTTTTTAACCAAAAACAGTTTTAAGAGTTCATGTTAGATGCCTGAATCCACAGCTAGGTACCGAACCAAGCAGCTTGGTTTCCAGAGATAGTTGAAGATCTACTAACACAGCAGGGTAGTGGTCTTCTCTGCAAAGGATGTCTCTTTCCAAACTTCCCAAATGTACAGTGTATCTAAACCTGCTTTCTAGGTGCGCCTTTCTCTCCTCCTCTCCCTGTCACCAAGATCTTCCAGGTCAGGCACAGGGGTCAGACCAGTGTGGAGGCACCATGGCTTCACAGGACTGTTCTGACATGGTGGAACTGCCATGGCTGCAGGCCTTGTAGGACTGAGAGACTTTTCCCAGTGGGCTTCTTCTGGTTTCCTTTCTTGCTAAAGCACACACTTGTTCCCAAAGGTGGCTGAAGCCATGGAGATCATGCTGATAGCTGTTGTGTCCCCTCTCATCCGATGCGAGTGGCAGCTCCAAGACTGGCAAGTGGCTTTAGTGACAACAGTGAGTGACTCATGTTCCCTCCAGACAGGTCATCCACCATGTGGTCATAGTCATAGGCACCGCCATGGGTTTCGGAAAGCACATTTGCCAGTGAACCAAACAAATTCCTAGGGCCTCCTTACAGAGACAAGAACAGTGCCATTGACTGTAGGCATCAGAAATAAAGCTGATGAGAGCAGATGTCAGTGCCCAGATGGGCTGGAGGAAGTAATGCCAAAGCCAAAGCAAAATCCCACTTCCACATTCTTATTTTGAAAACCTTGCCATCCACCCCAGCTTTGAGGGTTGCAGCAGTGAGTGCCTGCACAAAAGAAGCCGTCCCTGAAAGCTGCTCGCTTGTGGTTCTGGATGCCACAGTTCATCCTGCTGCCCTGAGAGCACACAGCTCACCCACAGCTTAAAGAGCAGCACTGCCCCATGTAGCTGGGAATGGGCCCTCCACAGCTGTGTTTCAATTCCTATCAGATGGTGTTTTTTGGCTACATGGTGTTCAGCATAGTGCTCGGGCTCCTGGCAGACAGGTACGGGCGCTGGAAGGTGAGTGACTGCGGGGGCTGTGCGTCCTTTTCCTGTGCTCCACAGGAGCCATGCACCTGGCTGAGCTTCTGCTGACCCTAATTCTTGCCCTTTTGCAGATCCTGCTGCTCTCCTTCCTCTGGGCAGCCTACTTCTCCCTGCTGACCTCATTTGCCCCATCCTACATCTGGTTTGTGTTCCTGCGGGCCATGGTAGGAGGCGGCGTGTCAGGACATGCACAAGGGTAAGGCTGTGCAAGCCACCTTCCCAGAGAAGATAATGGAGGGGATGGAAGGGGAAAGGGAGCCAAATTCTTCCACATCACCTTGGAACAAAAAGCCATCCTGCAATTTCACTAAATCCCAGTCAACTGACCTAATTTGCATTTCCCAAGGACTCCTGAGACCTGGAATAGAGGGGGCAGCTGGTTTACATTAAACTGGCGACAGAGGAATTTTTAAGCACATATAAAAACAATTAGTCAGGTAACAGATGAATAAACGCTGCTTCCTCCTTGAAAAAAGAAAAAGTCACAACAATTCGGCTTAAATAAAAAATTATTTTTGAATTACAGTAATTTCACGACTATAAGGCGCACACTTTTGACTAAAATTTCCCCCCAAACCCGGAAGTACGCCTTATAGTCTGGTGCACCTTATGGTTGTGAAATTACTGTATGTAAAATGTTCCCACTGAAATCAAATTTTTGTCTTTTTGGTGCAGAAAGGGGGATTTGGGGAGGAAAAATTCGCAATATTAACAACTACTTCAGTAGGGGCCTGGAAAAATATTTTTTTTTAGTTGACTCTCTTATGGAAACAAATGAAACATTTCAGCACCTTCCATGGTTCCTCAAAGCCTGGTTGCTGCCCATAAAGGAAAGCTTCAAACTGAACAAACAAACATTCACCCAAAAGCCCTTTGCTGAAGGAAAGGACATGGGGGAGAGAGGTGCTGTTGGGAGGAGAAGGCACCTGAGTCATGCATCTGCTGAGCTGCTGGCACTGCCTCCCTCACAGGAGGGCCCCCATTCCCTGGCCATGGAGGCTGGCCATGAGCCTCATGAGGATGGAAAGAAATTGAACATTTCTAAAACACTTCACTGACTGAGACAGAAGGAGACACTGAGGATCTCTTCCTGCCAAGGAAACACAATTCATACTGGGGACCTTGAGAGATACCTGTGCCACAAGCCCCCTGCCCCAAGGGCAGTCCAACCACTTAAAAAGTGGAACAGTTTTCTTTATTTCATGGGAAAACCCTATTTACTAATATTTTAATTTCTATGAACATTTCTATGCCTGTGCTGACACCTCAGTCATCCCACAAGACATTCTCATAGATATCCTGATGTATAGACTGCAGTCTTTATTTGCTTGTATCCCACAGCTGTGGGCTGGAAAGGATTTGTGCCTTGTGCATGTAATTTGGTGCTGGAGTGGGATGCATATTGGACATGGATTCCTTGTCTCTGGGTGCTAAATGTGGAAGAGCATTCTATGAGTTGAGCTGAACTGTTACTTGATTTGTATGGAAATTCTCATTGCAGCTGTATTTCTGCTTTTTCTTTCCTTTTTTTGCTAGACTCATCATAAAAACGGAATTTTTGCCCACCAAATATCGGGGATACATGTTGCCCTTATCTCAGGTAAAAGTGAGCACATCTTTGTTTCTTCTAGCTCTGAGTCCCAGGAGATTAGTCCCAGTGCAGTTTGGAAGCCATGTCTTCAGCACATCAGCACTTCCCCGGACTAATCCTATTTGTTTGAGTCTGAGCGAGTGTCCGCTGCCTTCTGTGCCTCAGAGTGTGACATCTCTGGTATTAAAGATACACACAGGAGAGAGGCAGTATCTTCTCAAATGATTTGATGCTCCAAACATTGTAGAGGGACTTTGAGTGATGGCAGACACCCAGCCTCCTGGTTGTCCTATTGACAGTGGGGCTACCTGGTCTAACGGGGCCAGCACTGATGGACTGGAAAGCACTGAGGCTAGTGGCATTCCCAACCCACTCCAATCTGAGGTGTACTCCCCCTCCCACCTCTTTGGACCGCCCGAGATAACAAGTGGTTTATGCAGTGACACTCAGGTGAGGTCCAAATCTGCTCCTCTCCCTGCTCAGGTTCTGCCAGAGGCTTTGCACAGAAGAGGGTTAGCACAGATAGTCCCAAATTTGGCCTGACACGTGCTGGGAAGGTTGTACCCAATTGCTGGGCCATCGCTTACTGCAGACTTCAGTGGGCAGTTGCTGCATGTGCAGATGATCGGTGGTGACACCTCTGAGTGCACAAATTCATCCGACTGCTGAACCAAACTCTTCATGTCAGGGATAATTTGCTTTTCACTGCAGCCTCATTGATCCCAGGGACATTATTGAAGTGTCGTCAGAAATACAAAGATTTATGGAAGAACAATCTTGTATTTCTCCCCAGAAATTTGTTATTTCTGCCCACAGGCTATTCCTGAGCTTGCTGCAGCTTTTGTGATTTGTGTTGTCTGAGGTCCCCTGGGTGCTCCCCTGGAAAGGGATGTGTCTCCTAATGTCAACAAGTGAACTTCAGAAAGGAATGTGCTTGCAGATCAGAGACCAGAGTTTCTGTTGGTATAGCTTGGCATTGAGTCTACTGGAGAGCCACCAACTTGCAGCAGTGGAAATCTGGCCTGGTTTTGCCTTCTGAGCTTGTAAATTTGCTGCTTCCCTGAAGAGATCTAGGCAACAGGAAAATTCATGGGCATGAGCATTCGCAGACAAGTGACTGGAAGGACAAAAGCAGTGCCTTTAATTGCATCCACAGCAAATTATTGGTTTTTACCTGGACCTAATTAAGACTACCTTCACTGTCACTCCCCAAACTCCTGTCTTCCCCTCTTTCCTCCCACCCAAGCCCAGCTTCTCAGCCAGCCACAGGATGGCTCAGTTGAACCTCAGCATTCCCTAGCACAGTTCCCCATCTATCCACAGAAGCAGACCGGAAGGGAAGAAAATAAATCATTGCCATGTGTTCATGTTCTAATCCCTTTCTTTCCCTTGGAAAGGTGTTTTGGTTGGCAGGATCCTTGTTAATCATTGGCCTGGCATCAGTGGTGAACCCAAGCATCGGCTGGCGGTGGTTGATCAGAATTGCCTCCATCCCTGGCATCCTTCTCATCCTGGTGTTCAAGGTAGGAACATCTCCACTCCCCACTCCCTGCTGTACTGCCACTGGCCTGATGTCTCCCCAGGCACCATTTGCCTCCATCCCCTTCATCCTAGAGGGCTCTTCTTGTGTCCTCCTTTCTCCCCTCCAGTCCTCTCACACAGTGGCTAGGTAAGGTCCTGAAGTCCTGGTGGGTCTGCTGAACAGCTGCTGGGGAGATGCTGCCTTGCTGGTGATGGCCTGGCTTTACTGGTCTGCTGCACCAGCAGCCCAGGTTCCAGTGTCCAGGCTGCCAGCAGTACCCAGGGATTGTGGTGATGGGCCATGCACCAAGAGGAAGACAGGCTAGATAGTGAATAAAATGACAAATAATACTTTCAGTCTAATGCTGGGCATAGCACACACTCTTCCGTCTTAGCATTTTCTAGGGCTGGGGAAAGAATCCTCAGTAAAGTGTTCACAGAATGCCAGGGTAAACCACAGCTTCCCCATGTTTCCTTCTGCTTCAGAAAAATCAGCCTTGGACATGAAAACCGTGTGATTTGTGGAGGGTGACGTGGAAAATCCCTGCTTACAGTGCTCATGGGCACTGCAGCGCTGAGCTGAGGCTGGTGGAGCCTATGCAGATGTAAAAGCTCTTCCTGCAGCTGTGTGAATGCACAAATCCATCTGGGGTGCTAGCTGGGCATGTAAATGTAAGATGGCTGTGAGTGTAAACTCATATAACCTGGATGTTTAGTTTCTCTGATTATTTTTGCCAGAGAAAATGGATAGCAAAAGTTTGTAATTCAGGGGGCAAAAGACGGAGTTAGTATACCTTAAAAAAGGAGCCTTTAATTCATATTTGAGTGAAACAGATGTAGTTGTTTATAATTTAATAGAGCCATCATTTAATTTAAAAAGCATTTTATTTTGGAAAGAGCACCAAATGCTAGTGATGAGTTACATTTCAACTACTTCTTCCTTTTTATTAAAATGGACTTTTTGTGCCTTCCAAAACATTTGCTTGAGCAAGTAACATGTGCCTCATCTCATTTTAGAATGTAAATTAATTCAGGATTGTTTTTGTTAAACCTGTGTCTTTGGCTTCCAACTTTCATAATCACTCAGTGGCAGACCCCTGGGAGCTGGACCAAAAAATGGGTTTGTTGGTCATGGGGAGCCCCCCGGCATGGGGAACTGGGCACACGGGGTACCCCAGGGCATGGCTGGGCAGAAGGACAGACAAAAGGTTGCTCCAGCTCGTGGAGTGCCCTGTGCCAACCCAAGCAGGCTCCTGACATGAAGCTGGGAGCAGGACAAGAGAGGTGCAAAAAGGCTTCCTACTCTGCTTTCAGTTCATCCCAGAGTCGGCACGGTACAACGTGTCCACGGGAAACACCAGGGCTGCGCTGGCCACGCTGCAGAGGATAGCCAGGATGAACAGGGCAGCCATGCCAGAGGGGCAGCTGAGGGAGCCTGCCAAGGTAAGTCCAGGCTGTCCAGCCCATCCATCCCAGGCAGGGCTGCTGGCATCTGGTGATGATGAAGTTGTCTGTGAAGTTGTCTGTAATCTTGGCCTTTAACATGGAATGGAGTTTTCTGCCTTCTTTTTTTTTTTGTGGTTTTTTTGGGTTTTTTTTTGTTGGTTGGTTGGTTTGCTTTTTTTTTCCTCCTCAGTTTGTGTTTGCTCAGAAAAATACTGGGCAAAGAAAATATTTTCTTCTTTTACCAAAAAAAGAGCTCCTGGCAAAGCATGCTGTTCCTTATTACCCACCCATCCTGCAGGGGTTTTCCCTCTGCCATGCAATCTAAGAACTTCCCTTGGGTCTCTCTCAGGGCTGTGACTGGGCAGGCTGCAAGGATCCCTGCCCTGCCATGAGGTCAAACCAGTGCTCCCCTGGTCTGGCTTGTCCACTGTGTCCCAGGACCCCAGATCCCTGAGTGTGGAGCCACAAACTAGCAGAAGAGGGTCAAAGCAGGAGAGACCATTTCACAGATACCACCACCTGTACCTGTAAGCAGCTGAACAGCTCAGGAGTGGGTTGCTGCTGGACTGAAATGCCCAAAAACATGAGTGGGTGCTGCAGGGGGGGCAGTCTCCCCCTGTCACCCAATCTGGGTCCTGCTGACTGGTGGATTGGAGGACTTAGGTGGCTCCTTTGACCCCCAAGACAGGAAGATTAGACAAATCCACTGTTCAGGGCTTCAAAATTACCCAATTCTTTTAAATCCCTTTCCTGGACCTTTTCCCTGCATGTTCAATCCCACAGGCACCAAGTATTGTCCTTAGCAATTCATGCAAGATGGTGCTATTGTATTGGAATTAGTTAGGATTAAAGCTTCCCTGTAACTTAATTGAATTTATGTAATGGACCACATTGGATATGGGAAGGGTTTTTGTTAGTTTTGCCCTCTCTCAGCCTTAACCAGTGATGAGGAAAATAAAAATAAAGTCAATCCGCACCACCCCTGTGAACTTGTCTGCCCTCGGCAGTGAGATCCTGGGGAGCAGCCGGCCAGGCAGGGCCCCCAGTGCCTGCCACTCTCTGCTCACTGGCACTTCAGGCTTCCCAGGAAGATGTATGTGTCCAAAAGCTTGCTCCACAGGCAGAACAGCATGTGGGGCAGTGGGAGCTGACAGAAGCCCCAGCAATGCTGGTCCCCCGACAGCAACCAGGGCCCCCTCTGGAACCGTCATGGTCACAATGGGACCAGACTGCTTGGATCTGGGGGGTCCTTGGGGACTAGGAGAGCTCAGGATGCCCTCTCCTCTATCCTTTGCAGAACAGCTTCCTGGGGGTATCTTTTGGGATGCGGGGCTTTGCTCTCTGGAGGTTTGGTGGGGGCTGTTGCATCATCTGCGATTGTCTGTGCCACAAGCCTGGGGACACACAACGGCCCAGAGTGCCAACTGCTCTCCCAGAACACTTGCTCCTGTATAAAAGCTGCCTTTATAGAAAATTCTATTTCTATTGTATGATTTTCAGGAAAGAAGGGGAAGATTCAAGGACCTCATCCACCTCAAATACCTCAGAACCACTTTGCAGATATGGATCATATGGTAAATATTCTTTTTCTCTTGCTTACCAGCTCATTCTCTTGGTTCACAGTGAGCAGAGAGCAGAAGTCTCGCACAGACTCTGCCTTTAAGAGGACACCACTCTGCCTGTGATGGTGGCTGCAGCAGGAGGGACATGGATCACCATAGGTTTGTCCTGTTTCAAACCACACCTCAGACACCCTGACTGGTTGCTGTTAACTTAGGCAGAAAAGGGCTGGACTTGCAGGATGATGCTGTTGAGTCTTTCCTCAGGACAATGAGGCTTCTAGGAGCTGGGGAGAGCCACAGGGCAGAGCCCACACCTGATTGCAGAGGGATCAGCCATGTCCCCGTGGCTCTCCTTCCCTGCTTGGAGTAATCTTGCTCTCCCCAAGGATGGCTGAAGCACCAGTGGGACAGGGCTCCGACAGAAACTCTTTCACCATTACCAGCACTACTCGTTGGGTGAAATTAAGATTGAGGAGACAGGTTTCATATGCAGTGTTCCCAGTAACTGTATGCAAGGGTAATTCATGTTTCATTGACTTTGTTGTCTGGAATGGAAATGTATAAATAAGATGTCTGTGGGAATCCATCGACCCAAAATATTGTGAAGTCAGGCCTTGAATTTTTTATGGTTTTTTTTTTCCTTGATTGCTATGAATGTTATGAAATATCTTTTTGGGGTTTTTATCTTTCTTTGTCTCCTAGTCATCACAGGAGTTCCTGGCATGTTCTCGGGTCTGCATTCCCATCCCCCACTAGCATTCCCTGCCTTCCCAGGTGGCCCAAATTCTGCTGCTCATTTCTGAAACTGCCAGGGGGAAGAAAAATGTAAAAATTACTTTTCAGCCTGCTTGTGATGAGGTGTATTCTGAATTACTTGATAATGACAAAGCAAGGCTGCCATCACCAATGCTGTATTTTTGACAGTCAGCCAGGGTGCAGTGTGAGCCTCTCCAACCAGTTAGAGAAAATTTCTCTTGAAAATCCCTGGCTAGAAAGGGTAAGGACATTCACACTCCTCCCCTGATACAGTGTGGGGTCCCTCCCATGTGAAACAGTCCTCCATTAATTGTTCCAAAGTGGGTCTTTCCCACAGATTGCAGTACTTTATAAGATGCTCCAGTGTGGGTTCCCCCAGGGGGTCGCAAGTCCTGCCAACAAACTTGCTCCAGCACAGATTCCTCTCTCCACAGACCCACAGGTCCTGTCAGGAACCTGCACCAGCACGGACTTCCCATGGGGTCACTGCCTCCTTCAGGCATCCTCCTGTTTTGGCATGAGAGCCTCCAAAGGCTGCAGGTGGATCTCTGCTCCACTGTGGACCTCCATGGTCTGCACCATGGGATGCAGGGGAATCTCTGTTCTGGAACCTGGAGCACCTCCTGCCTTTCATTCTTTACTGACCTGGGTGTTTGCAGAGATGTTTGTCACACATGTTCTCACTTCTTTCTCTGGCTGCTGTTGCTCTTGCACAGTATTTTCCAGTTCTAACAAATACTGTCCCCTAGGCACTGCCAGTATTGCTGATGGGCTAAGCCTTGGGCAGCAGCAGGAGTCGGCTGGCATCGGCTCTGTCAGGCATGGAGGAAGCTTCCCATAGAGGACACCCCTGTCCCCACCCACTACCAAAACCTGGCCATGCAAACCCAATACAAAGCTGAACTATGAGCTGGGGTGAAGTTTACTGAGAAAGAGCAGTGCCTGGACATAGGCAGGAGGGGAGTGCATGGGACAGGTGACCAGTGGCCTGGTGGATGCCCAGGCTAAGGCTAAGGGCTCCATCATGCAGAGCTGGTACAAGCAGCAGCAGAGATTCCAGGGCACCCAAAACCTGTTGCATTTTAGTTTCCTCCCCTTCCCCATCACAGCTGCACCTCACTGCAGCATTTCTCCCCACAGGCTTGGCATAGCTTTCGCTTACTATGGTGTCATCTTGGCCAGCGCTGAGTTGCTGGAGCGGGACCTTGTCTGTGGCTCTGCAGTCCCACCTCCACAGGACTCCAGCGATGACTCTGAGGAGAACCACAGCCCCTGCCATTGCCGGTTGTTTGGGCCCGCTGCCTACCAGACCATGATCATCAGCACAGTCGGGGAGATCGCACGTAACCTCTTCCCCATCCTTGCCCTGCCATTCCCCTCTCATGATGCTCACTGAGAAGGCTTGAGCTGAGCATACAGATATTCCCTACTTACGTGTAAGGTCTGTCAAGGCAGACAATTATCACAGTTAGATTGTCAAATGTTTTATGATTTCCCTTTTTGTTTCCAGTAAATCCTGTCAACATTCTCAGCATCAATCTCCTTGGAAGACGTCTAAGCCTTTGTATCACCATGGGATGTACAGCTCTATTCTTTCTTCTCCTTAATATCTGCACCTCCAGGTACTCTGGCTCAGACTATGGGTCTTGTTCGAGCATATGCAATGCCTCTAATGTTCTCATGTCACCAGTCTGTCAGGCCAGTAATTCTTGTAGGTCTGAGAAAAGCCTCTGATTGGCTCTCCTTTTCCTGGGAAAGCTGTGGCAGCAGATTCTGTGGTGCAGTGGTGAGCAGAGGGATTCACTTGTATTACTGAGCCCACAGGGTTTTACCTAATCATCCAATACACTGCTTTCTAGCACAGACCAGAAAACAAAAAAATGTGTGAACATGCACCAGAAGGAATTTATATTTTTCATTCACTTTTTCCCCTTCCTTTCTTTCTTTCTGGCATCTCTGCTGATGCTGCTCAGTAGCATTAACTCTGCTCCACATGGCTTTCTCTCCAGTGCAGGCACGGTTGGCTTTCTCTTCATGCTGCGTGCCTTGGTTTCGGCCAACTTCAACACCATCTACATTTATACAGCAGAGGTGGGTTCTCCTTGAGGTATGCTGAGCTGCTTGGAGTCTTCAAATACCATTTGTGCATACCCAGGAATGCTGCCTGCTAGTTTAGGACCTAGTTAAGAGTCACCTTCCTTGAACTGCGTGTCTCTGGCATCTTGGCCACAGTGTTTTCATATTCAAGATTAGAGAAGGAATCAGAAAACCAGCTTGGAAATGACAGGAATAGATGGAAGAGGAGTGCCCTACTAAGCCAGCTGTTACTCAGCTCCTATAAAACACTATTTTTCAGGATGTTGGGTACCACTGTCTTTCAAAACCCACAATCTTTCCCCTATCTAACCTTCATAGGGAGTAAACAGACTACCACTAAAAGGAACATTTTCCAGCACTTAAGGGGCTGTATGAGCTAGTATATGGAGTTATAGATACAATTCTTTTCACTTAATGGAAATTATTGTCTATGTTCTGTCTGCAAAAAATTTTAATCCTTTATAGAGCTTTTGTTTCATACAGCTTTGGAGCCATGAGTTCTGCAAGTTAATTATAAATTGTTGGGGTTTTTCGTTGTTCTTTTTAAAAAAACCAATTGTATAGAGTGAAATGGATTTCCTTGTTAATTGACTAAAATGATCCAAAGCAAACAGAAGTAGCTCCCTTGCACTTTTAATAGTGCACTGTAATATTTAAACTTGCACCTGTCTTTAATACCACAATTTTAGTAGTTTTGAATAAGTTGCTGTTGATGTAAAGACCACTGTTGTAATAGCCATACCATAAATCAATTCTACTCACAGTTTAATCGATTATCAAAATCTTTCGAGCCAAGTGCTTGGACTCTTCTTGAATTAACTGACTCAATTTTCTTGGTCCAGTAAAGTATTTAAACAAAGGCTTATATGTCTATAATATATATATATACCAAGGCAGCTTTTATTTATTTTCATATCTTATCCCACTAGCTGCCCTTGGTAACACAATGGATCTCGCTGATATTTTATTTTTTTTTAAGACAAAGAAAAGTACAGGTATTGTGGATTGCTGTTGCACTAACCCAGTTTCTTTCTGGCCTGTTTTAGGTTTATCCCACCACAATGCGAGCACTGGGGATGGGGACAAGTGGGTCATTGTGCCGTGTGGGAGCAATGGTGGCTCCATTTATATCACAAGTAAGAGCATGCTTGATAGTGTTGATCAACATTGTGCTGAACACTGCTATCAAATACAGAGAAATGTCCCCGAAATTCATCCAAAAAAAAAAAAAAGGAGAATGTAATCAATTCCCTCCCAACTCCATATACCAAGAAGTTGAGTGGTTTTTGTCAGATGTTGCTTTGAGTAACTCATCACAGACTTCAGCTCAATGGTATTTGATACTTTCTGAAAGCTCTTAAGGTTCACAAGATACTGGTTTTTTTTTCTATTGTGGAGTCTCTCTGTTATTTGTAACCCTTTGTCCACTCTTAATTGCTAACGAAGTGCCAGCCCCCCACACCAGCAAGCTCCTGTTTGATGCTCTTTGGGCTGTAGGTTCTTATGAGCGCTTCCTTCGTGGGGGCCCTGTGTCTCTTCTCCTCTGTGTGCATCATCTGTGCCATCTCTGCAGTCACACTGCCCATCGAGACCAAGGGCAGGGCCCTGCAGGTGGGTACCTCCACTCCAGGAGCTCCTGGGAATCTCAAGGCTCTTAGGGACTGCTAGGGGATGATGCAGCCAGAACCCAACTCTCCTGAGGTTTCACAAGCCTGATAGGCACTCACAGGGATGTGCTGCTGCAGCACCTTCAAGCGCTGTTGTCCCGGGTACCCAAAACTTGTTTCGTGTTTGTGAAAGAACAAGCCAGGCTGCCAAGCCCAGCCACCTCATTGAAGTGTGTGGGCTTTAGCTTGTGCAAGCCCCTCTCTACACCTTTCTCCAATCCTGAGTGGAAGATGCAGGCACATGCTCTGCTCTGCCTGTGCTGCAAGGAGAGAGGACAGCAGATGCACAGAGCACCTAAACTACCAAAGTAATTGTGTAACCAAATTCAAGGCAAGAGCTCCCACCTCCATCAGTCCATCAGCTAAGCCCTTGTGGTCAGTGTTTTCTATAAAATAATCAGCCAAAACACTAAGCCCAAAGATTAAAGGGGAAAGTTTAAATTTAGCATTGTCCCATGTGTAAATCACACAGTTTAATTAGAGGAGTGGTGAGCAGTCCTGTGATTCCAAGAAATTCATTTATACCAGCAAGGAGATTTTCATGGCATGCAGCAGCATGGTCACACCAGTCTGCACTCTGACCAGTATAGACTACAAGGCCATAAGCTAAGAATAATCCACATTCTTTAGCAGCCTAGAGCATGGCTTCCAAACTAGACTTCAGAAAACCCATCCCTACAAACACAGGGATTGCTTGCCAGGAGTGAGACCTTTTGGATATAGCCAAACACATTATTTTTCACTGTATCCATTTCTGTTGGGTTTTGTGTGCATTCAATTAATTTTATGTATTCTTTTTTCTTACCCCCTTTTTAGCAAGTAAAATGAGAGCGAATGTTTGATGTTGGATTGGGTAGGAAAGAAAAATAAACCCCCTGGAATCAGTCACTTCCTGTGAGCTGCATTTGATGTTGATTGCTTCTTCATATTTTTTCCATTATTAAAAAAAAAGAAACTGAACCATGTAAGAGCTATGATTTGTATAGACAAATGGTAAATTTCTCAAGGACTTTTCCCTTCTTATGATTCAATAAACAGATGTTTTCTACCCTTCCTATGAGAAGTGAGATGAAGACTCTTTACTTCTAGTGCTATCAGTAGTGACACTGCATACATGATATTAAAAAAAATAGGAAAATCTCAAGGTGAATTGAGATAAAGGGGAAAAAATATGCAAAGTAAATACAGTCTTTGCCATAGTAGCTTGAAAGGATATCGTATTTTCCTCCACTTTTTGTGCAAATACCATCTGCATGGAGGTAGTAAAATTTGGCTCTCAAACCACACTACAGTGATGATTTCTGATCATTGTAGGGGTGACATTTAAGACCACAAAAGGAAATGTGACTCAGATTTTTTCTGGTGGATCATTTAAAGAGAGAGTTCCAAGCAGTTTACAGCAGGCAGGTTAGTAATTGGACACAAAGTGCAGTCTCCTCTCCTCAGAGTTTTCTGCTGGAAGAACAACTTGGATGTGAAGTTGGATTTTTAACACTTCAAGTGCTGTGGTGGCAGGACCTCTTTATTTTTTTAATTCTCTGCTATGGTAGTATGTACTGATAACACCTATGTTGCTAGAATGGCCTCCCTCACCTTTTTTATTCTGCTCCTTATCTTCTCTTTACTGTTTTCTGTTATTCTGAGATGGTATCTCTTACAAGCAACTCTTTTCCGGTAGTAAAAACCCAAACCAAACCAAACAACAACAACAACTGCAATATAAAAAAGCAAGCAAGCAAACAAAAAAGACTCTGGGCACCCTAAAAATCCACTACATGATCAAAAGTTATGTCAAAGGCCTGCTGCAACCACCACTGAGTATTTCTTGGGAGTGTCCACTATATTTCAGTGTGCAGTGCCACCCTATGACAAAGACAGGTAGGCAGGATCTCAGCAGGTGAGAGGCAAAACCAGGTTTTTTTCTCATGACACATGTACACAGCAGAGAGGCACAGAGTCACTTCAATGCTCTATGTACAGCACCACATCAGGGTCTGATTCTGTTATTCTGTCAACTTAGTCTTGCTGGAAAAGCGCTCTAAATTTAAGTACACCACTTGCTGAAGGCTGTGCTTGATACAACAAAAAATCTGCAAAATTCACCCACAGAATTAGGAAACATCTGGTAAATTTTAAATGAATTTTTAAAATCAAAGTCTCTCATATCTAAAAAGTTCTTCCAAATCATGGAAAGGTCTTCATTATCTATTTATCCCTTAAAAAAGAGGGGACCTTCCATCCAGAGCTGGTTCTGACCATTTTTGAAAGGTCTGTAAGTGGACAACAGGAATAGATGGACTCGCAACTCAGCTGGAAAATGTTTTCCACAGGTCCTGGAGGTTGATTTGGCAGGTGTTCCTGCAGGATTTCTCCCAGAACAAAGCTGCCAGCAATTACGACTCTGCCTGCCCCTAGGACCTGAAATGCCACCTCTGAGCTGGCTCCAAGACACTGGGGGAATAAGGTTTTGCTTATTGGCCACCAGCCATTTTAACCTCCAGTCACACTGGCCGACACTGGGGTCTGACTCGTAAAATCACAAATGTCACAAGATTTCTCTCAAACTAAAGCTGCCATCAGCCAAGACTCTGGCTGCCCCTGGAGCCCCAACACGTGTACCTTCTCCCTGGGCTAGTAAATCAGCTAGGTCTTTCCACTACACACTCGATTGGGTGTCCTCATGTAAGAGCTTTTCAAAATTTGTTTAGCATTTGCAGAATTTTTCAGAACAACATCGCTCTGCCAGGGATCAAACCCGATGATTTACCCTCACAACATTTTTAGTATAAATGTTGCATTATTCAAACATTCTTAAGGAGCCAACTCCTCCTCCTTTTTTTTTTTTAAAAATAAAATACATGTGTCTTGTTATGAACATGAAGGGAACATTAAAGCAAAGCAATACATTTAATAAAACAACACTCTTAGATTAGGCTGGAATAAGTCAGGTAATGTACATAATTAACAGCACATGTGAAATTGAAAACAAGGCATTATCAATCCTTTAAAATACTGTACCATCATCCAGAGTCTGCAACAGCTGGCAAACCTCATTTTCAGTGAAGACATGGATAACCATTCCTGGGAAAGGTTTCCAAGTTTATTTTAAAAGTTGGTCCAGCTGTCATAAATTCAAATTGTGGAGTCAAAGTGACTTGAATATATGTTTGATGCAGAAAACACCTGGTTCTGCTGGCAAATTTCCCAACCAGGTAGATCCAGGGCTTGGTCAGAGCCCAGGCCTTACTTGGAAGTGTGTCCCTAACATCTCTCTTAATAATAGCAGTTAGGAAATGCCCTAAACACAATAAACTGTGACAATGACAGATATTGCATCCGATTACCAAAAAATGGAAGCAGCCTTGCCCTCAATAGGTGGCAGGGGTGTCTAATAAGGATGTGTGATGTAAAAGAGTTAGCTGGTCATCCTGTTGCTGCCTGTAGCATTTCACAGAAAAATGTATGCAACCTTCACTATAGGATAATAAACTGCTGCTGCTTGCTGCCATTTTTGGTGTCAGCCACGTGGCTACTGTCAGGACTGCATCTGTATCCTGTGCTTCCTCCTCTCTCTCAGGGACCACAAGAGCATCAGCTTGGATGAGGCTTTTGACAAAGCCTAGATATCTTTTCCTGGGAGTCTGAAACTACATAAAAATCACAAAACTGTACTGGATAAGCCATAACAAACATGCTGAAATGTGAGAAGGGACAAAAGACTGAAAAAAGCCAGTGCAGGATGAAAGTGGTTAGCTTTTTTTTCTGCTTTGACTTAAGAGTCAGGATTGAATGTTCAAGAGATGGATTTTTTGTTCAGACTTAGTTGTTTATTAAATCTCATCTAAAGTATAAATAGTTCTTCAGCACATCTAGCTCTCAAGCCAAAAGTGAGAAAATGGAGGTGAATTTGGCTATTACAATGTCTTTTAAAGCTAGACTATTAAATTAAAAGCTAACATTTATATTATTTAATTTTTTTACTCAATAATCAATTACCTGTGACCCACACTGGGTACTATCTAACCAAAAACTACTACCTGAAACCATGAAGAAGAAGGAAGAAGAAGGAAGAAAGAGACAACGCCCAAGAACATCCACCTTTTCCTATACTATTACTATACTATTACTATATTCTAAAACCCCAAATTCAACCCTTCACCAAGTGAAATTACACTTCTATTTTAATTGCACACTAGTGATTCTGACTCTATCACTTAAATTTGGAAGACTTCTCCAAGTTCTCAAGTCAAAAACAGTGCTCTTTTGAGAGTCAGTGTCAGAAAGCACAGAAAGATTAAAACTCCCAGGGTTCAGAGTTACAACACAGGGAACAGCTCCAGCCAGCCATCAGATATTACAATAATGGCAAATAATGATGGGCACAACACTTCAAAGTTCCAGCAGCAAAATGTCCCACATGAATGTTACAGCCCACCTCTGTTCAAACACCTGGTGTTTAACTCAAATTGGTTACTAACTTTCTTGCCACTCAATTAATTGGTTAGAAGGTGCTTGTGTATGTAAGTGCTAAGATTCTCTCTTTGCACAGGTGGCTACATTTTTTCTTTGTGAATTCTCGTGGGATAGAATTCTTGGTTTTGCAGGTAGAACCTGTTTTTCTCAAAAAGAATAGATTGCTATGCAAACAGATTTTCCTTCTTGAATTAATTTCTCATGGGAACTCAACAGGATAGCTGTTAATTCAGCTGAGCAAGGCCTGATTTTGTAAGGCCTTTCTTGTATAAGGTTTTACCTATATGCAACACTGGAAAACTGGTAACGGTAGATCAGGAAAAGGCTGAGGTACTGAACAACTTTTTTACCTGTCTTCAAAGACAACCTCTCTTCCCACAGTTCTCAAGTGGATGGACAGCAGGGTGGGGACTGGGAAATCAAAGAGTTTTTACCATAAAGAAGTACAAATCAGGTTTGCTTGACTCAAAGGGCCACACCTCTAGAAACAGAAAGAAAAGAAGGCAATGGTTGTTGCTGAACTGATTAGAATAACTTTCTAAGTCCCACACATGGGAGATTGTGTATTTCCCATGGCTGCAACATGCTGGTGCAATGCTTTCTAGAAACAGGGAGGTTTTCATCACTCTTCCCAGCAAAATCTGGTGTTCCAGACTTTGCACCTGGGTATTCCAATAAAATGCCAAATCTGCTTTTCCAGTACAGATCATTATAGCCTTAGATCTTTTGGGAAGCCAGTGCAAGGGAACCACACCAGACCTATGACTGAAAAACACAGTATTTCATATTCTCTTGTATAGGTAAGAAACAGACATGGATTTTGTTTCGTTCTCCAGAGATTACTTCAATGTTTAACGTGGCAGTCCATAAGTTCTGAGCTCATCAATCTGATGGATGATGAGCTTGGAGAGAAATGAACCTGAAAGCTTTGTATAGAACTTTGGCATTTTTCATCACATGTCATCTCACAGACACTTCATCTTAAAAACCTTTGTACTCATTTTTCTGCAGAAAGTTTCCAAAGGATTCAACTGTCTGAAACCACAACAGGCACTGCAGAATAACCAGTGTTTCAGGGGCCCTCTGCATTGCTGTTACATTGCAGTTCTATTTCATACTTGACCAGGAAAAAAGGCCAACAAATTTGTTATCACTGCTTATGAATATCCACATTATATTCTTCTGACTAATTATCCTACTGGCAGAACTTCACTGCAAACCTTTCAGATCAGAACTAAGATATTTAATTCTTATCTTGGCAATTTCTGCAGAAATTTTAAAAATACCTCAGAGCAACAAATATTGCAACGGTGAAAATTATCCCAGTCCCAAACAGTTATGTATCCTGAATTTCCTACTTCATAGACAGGATTTCCTGTGATCTGTGGAGGCAGGGCTATTGTCCTGTGAAAAACTGCAGTTTGGTGAGGAGAGGTAGAGACTACCAAGTGCTATATTAGAATCACCATATAAAATATTACCAAAGGTGCTGTAGGTTACAACCCCAAAACTGCTTTCAGCAGTGGGGTGAACCTACAAGATAAAGGAATTAATCTTAGCATAATACACAGGATACTTCTGAGTCTCTCAGCAGAAAAGCTGTGAAACATTTTGTCTGTCACAGACTAAAAACTTCCAAAAAGTTGGGAAGAAAGACAAAATGCCCTCCTGAGGGTGAAAGAGATAGTTAAAGATGTATTTTCTCAGCATAAGTGTAAAAAGTGTACTAACTCTAAAGCAGGACTGTTCCAAATTATTCCCCCACAGTCCAGGAGAGAGAGAAACCCCTTGTATTGAGGTGTCGGTAGGCAAAAAGATAGCAAAATTTAATGCTAGTCCAGGATACCTCTCATTATTTCATCAGCTGTTTTAAGAAAATATATTTTATTACTTATGCTTTTTATGAGGGTCCCTTTTATTTTTTAGAAGCCTTGTTGGGAGAAAGCTTGCTAAAGGCTGTTTTTGAAATGGCTGCTCTAAATTATCTAGGGTGGAACAGACTACAGCTTCTTTCTGTCTGAGGGGTGAGCAGCTTTAAGATACTCATATTTCTCTTAATGCAGATGGACAGACTTTCAGCAGAAGCAGACTTTAAAAAAGTGTTTGCTGCTATATCATCTCATTTTATAATCAGAGATTGCTTTTCAGAAAATATAAAGTAGGCAGTCTAGAAGGAAAAGGTTAAAACTCTGGGGTACAAAAGCATTTAATACCAATACATTATTTGTGAGGCATTTGTGAGGTTTCTCTTTGGCATGCTCGACTGAAAGGATGAGAAGCAATGGGCACAAATATAGGAAATTCCAATGAAACCTAAGTAAAAGATTTTTTATCACAATAGTGGCCAGACACCGGAACAGGAAGCCCAGAATTGTAGAGTCCCCATCCTTGGAAATATTCAAAACCTCACTAGAAGCAGCCATTTACAACCTACTTCAGGTGACCCTACCCTGAGCAGGGTTTGGACTGGAGACTTCCAGAGGGACCTTCACACCTTGGTGGTCCTGCAGTGCCAGGGTGATGATGGTCAGCCTGATCCCAGGCAGCCAGATGTCCCAAACTCACTCGCAGGGAATTTTCTAAGGCACTGATGGACATCAAGCTTTCCAGAATATTCCTGTCACCGTTGCTAGACAAGGGTTGAAACCAAAGTTAGCCCCAGAACAGCACATTGTGTATATCACCTTGTCTAGGTCTTAGATGCAGCTGTTTTGGCTCAATTAATTCCAACTTCAAGATGAGATAAATCTGCAAGTTCAGATGAATTCTAGATTAGGATGCTCTGAAGACCAAAAGAAAGCTCTGAATGCTTTGTGATCTTACTCTATCAGCCAGTAGAGGGAGAAAAGAGAGAAAAAATGGAAAGTCATTCTTGATTCTCTGAGGCTGAACAGCAATTCTCTGTCATATAGGCATCAGGACTTCACAGCCCTGGGGTCAAACTTCTTCTGTCAAAGCTATTGTATCAGATAAAACCATATGATATTTAGTTATTCTTTTTGATATTGTAACCACAGTGAACATCCTGCTATGTAGCTAATGTAAAGGACTGAATCCAGCTGTAATCTGTCCTGGCAGCTAACCGATGACTCTGGAAAACCAGACTCAGCACAGTTTTCCATACACCTAGAGCTGCATTTGTTGCATTAAAGCCTGTGTTTTGTTTAAACATTTTTCCCCCTAAGATTGTAAAATTATCAAATGTACCTCAGGCATTCACAAAGATTTTCTCTGATATAAAGAGAAAGAAAGCACTCTCAGGTGTTTACTTCCAGCAACTATCCCTGGACTGAAAGGGGAGAGGGGAGAAGATCAGCCCCTCACCCCAAATTTTAATTTTCAACATTTGATGGCAGAGGGCAAGAGTACTGTTCTGAAGCCCAACCACTTGAAAAAGTGAGGACCCCATGACTGGCTTGCTCATGGGCAATACTGATACAAATTAACCTCACAAAAGCTAAATTTGCAGGGCCTGCTCCAGCATAATGCATCACTTCTATCAGAGCTGCATCTGTATGTTGCTTTTTAAAATAGCAGGGGATTATAAATATTTCATTTACTGATGAAGCAATAAATTGAAAGTTATCAAGGGACAAATACAGGACAATAATTTATAGTTCAATCTATAATTATACCATCCTTGTCTGTATCCAGTTTCAAATGTAGTTATCCACTTGGCTATGGTCTGATTAAGCCCCAAGGTGAGCAGGATCCAGGTCACACTGCTGCTCCAAAGCTGTTCTGTCATGAAACTGTGCTGGACTTCTCCGATAGTCCCTCTTCCACTCCAGAACTCCATTTTGGTAGTTTTAATAGAGTTCTGCTCTCAAAACAATTCTTCCAGAAGCGCATAAATGGTGTTGAGTCCCAAGTGCAATTTTCAGAGCTGAATGTATGGCACATAAAAGCCACTCAACCAGCCCTCAGTGACATGGAGTCTTCTGTATATAACTGCTTCAGGAACAGCCCTTTGGAAAAATTTTGCTAAGGCTTGAGCCTGGCTTTTGATTGAGATGCTTGTGAAACTTCTGTCTGAGGTTTGTAACTTGCCATGCACACTGCGTTACTTCTACATAACCTTTTCTAGAAGTGAAAAATGTGCACCTTCTGTGGGTAGAAGGGTGGGAAAGAAAAACATGGTAGAAATTCTCTCTCCTTATTCTGCTACTTTAACGTGCCAGTTTCCCCCCTGTTGAATTTCATGGCAAATGAAGAAACATGTCGTGCACAGTTGAAAACTGCAGCGCAATCAAGGATGGAGAGTATTCTTCTGAAAGATTAATAGAAACCTTAAATGAATACCAAGACGTGCCCGCGTGGTGGCAGCAGAGGAGCAAAGTGAGGAAACAGCTCCGGGAAGCCCGAAAACACACAATTAATAACTCGAACTGAAGCATTTCTTAGTTAAGGGCACACCTAAAAGCATGCAACTTCAGAATTAGGGCTATGATCCGATGTGCCAAGCATCTGTGACTGCCCAAACCCAGGCAGAAGACTGTGAGGTCTAACCACCACTGCAATAAACAAGCACATCTTCACCTGGCACTACTTGGCAGTGCCCTAAGGAGGGAAAGCAGATGTCTACATTTGCAGAACACCATGCCACCAGCATAGAAGCACATCAACTGAGAGGATGTTGAGGAACTAGCACAGGCTGCCAAGGGAAGCTGTAGGTGCCTCATCCCTGGAAGTGTTCAAGGCCAGGCTGGATGGGGTTTCTAGCAACCCCATGGAGAGGGGGTGGAACAAGACGGAGCTTTAATGTTTCCAAACCATTCTATGACTGGCTCTCCTTCCTGTGCCTCACAGATTCCCCTAACACCCAGCAGCACCTGGAAGCAAGGCACAAATTTCAGCTGGAAACTGAGCAGCAAAAGCAGGCAAAGGGCAGCAAGGACTGCCAAGATTTTCCTCTGTACCTAGAGGTACAAACACAGTGAGATGGGCAGCCTGCCACATATATTAGCAATGTGGCATTTGCCCCTAAGGAGTCTATGATATTGCTTGTAACTCTGGGAAATAAAAATCTCAACTTTAGGGAAACCTGCAGCTCCCTTGCCTTTGCTCAAGCAGGATGGAAGAGTTGATGGCGGAAAAAAAAAGTGCTGCAGGGACCTGCTTGGCTTCACAGCCTCATGTGGAGACCACAAGACAAGGGTGGTCCAGCCTGAACCTAAACTGTTCAGCATCCTCCACACAACAGGCTGGCACAACAGATATTCCCCAGCTCCTCACCACATGCATGGCCACTCTCATCTTCTCTCTCCCAGAACTCTTTCATCTGTCACAGGTCAGGAATAAAGAAATATGAGCTTAGTAAAAACAGAGGTGGACAAAAAAACCTTCAAACAAGCAAATCGTGGTTTTCTAGTCTGAGAAATATGTGGTATAACTGAGTCTATTGTATCTTTTGAGAAGTTACCATCTCTGCTTTCCCTCTTGCAAGCTGGATGAGTCCACTCTTCCTTCTGCCTCACCATTTAGAAAGACTCCCACAGCCAACCTGGATCTCCAGCAGTCCCCAGATTTCTCACTGGTAGTGGGCCAGGTGGATATTTCCAGCCAGGTCACCTGTGAGCAGAATTTCTGGCGAGTAACAAGGGAGGAGCAGGATACAGCATATATTTTTGCTATCTTTCATTGTTTTTTTCCCTTGGAGGAAAAGAATGCACTGAATTCCACGTGAGCTAGAGAAGGGAGTGATAGAGTTAAGGAGCATCTCAGGCTTTTCACAGGAGCTGTATTTCCTGAGCGACTGCTGGGAGAGGAGAGAGACATTTACCAAGGAATTTGGGCCAGGACCCTGCCATTATAGCTTGCTGTAGTGAGAAGACACCTACCCATAACACACTGATTTCCAGACTCAAATTCAAAGTCCTTGAATCTGGCACAATTCCATCTGGCTGGTCAGAGGCAGCAGTAATGACACATCACCCTTGTACATAAATGGCAGCAATTCAGGGTGATAGCATTTCTGTAAGATGCCTTAGACAAGGAATTGAAAAGAGTTGGAGTTTCAATCTATCTGTGCTTTGGAACCACCTGGGAGATGCAAAACAAGGCTGGACATAGCTTAGGACAGGGTAGGTCAATTAACATCCACATCACTAAGTGCTTTGAATTTTAAAAGGTATTTTGAATGGAAGAGAAGCCTGTTCCTCCCAGCTCTGCTGAAGCCCCAGCTGATTTCTACCTTACATAATCACCTTTTGCAATAGACTGGATGTAAGTTAGTATTTACTAAGCCAGAAACCACTATTGTCTCCAAAACTCCATGCTGAAATTATTTATGCTACCCTTGACATGTATGAATTTCAGGACTTGCTAGTCAGCAATAGATTTTTGCTGGTTTTTTTACAGAAATATGGCACTTAATAGGTCCATTTAGGACTAGCAACCCAGCAACTGTGAGTTACTCTCGAGCAGGCAGACCCAGCTAATTTCAAAATGGATTGCTCTGTGAAGGAAGCATAGCACTTCCCAGATCACAGAAATGGTTTGCTGGCCCAAGTCTCATATAAAACAGTCTCTTGGTGAGAAGCTGAACAGTTTTAAAAGGTGTCAGAGAAACCATTAGGTGATAAAAATTCACAGAGCAATTTTGCAAGAGAAAAAGCATAAATAAAAAGGGTATAGTTTCTCTCCCAGACTTTCCCATGAGTCAGCTGCATTCAAAGAGATGTGCCACAGCTAGAAATGAGCTAAAGGCAATTAAAAACTTTGGCTGCCTGTGTCAAACCTTCAGCTTGTACTCTTGCACTTTAATCAGAAAAGATGCAATTACATAAACAGTGCCACTAAATTAAGGGAGAGCAGAGAGTGCAGCCAGCATAGATCAAACCCTGTACGGGTCTTGAGAAGGAAATAGCAACTGATCCTTGTTGGTGTATGAGAGCATTCATTCTGCGTCCAAAACAAACATGCATGCAAAGAACTGACTCTTGCAAGGAAATGTAGATGCTAAAACACAGCTTCCAGCCAGCACAGGCTATTTTACTTCAAGGATATACTGGTCTGCTTTTGAGTTTGTAAGATTTTAGTTATGCCAGTGTCACAGATTCTTCTTGGAGGCCTCTCAGTCCACAAACAAATGTGATAGGCTACTTAAAGAATAAAAAGGAAGAAATCTGAGCCTCAATATTAAGCACAAAATATTCTAGGGAAAAAACAATCAAAATTGCACGTCACTAATCTTCATCCAGCACTTGCTAAATTTTTTTACATCTCTGCTTATACAAGCAGTAGCTTGTCGTTTCTTGCTAAGCTACTTTTAAGGAAAGAGAAAAAAAAATCACAGAGAGAGAAAAATTAATCAGGAGAATATCTCCATTGCAATTAAGCAGAACTTCCCTCTTTGATAAGACAACCATCTTGGTACAGTAACTGCAAAGAGAAGGACATTTCTGGCAGCATCAGGATGACTACTTGAGAAATTGTGATGAGAAATCTATTTAGGATTTCATAGTCCCATTTCTGTGCCATGAAAAAGTCACACACAGCATTTAAGCAAATCCAACTATTGCCAGGCAGAAGCCCTTCTTCTCTCACACAACTTTAGTATAAAACCTCCAGAGCCCATGGACCCAGAAAGCCAGGTGAGTTTGCACTGTGGCTTGGGCTGGTAGAGGGTTTGGTGGTCGGAGAACCTCCTGATTTTGAATTCCTATGTTGACACTACAGTCACATGGCATACCAGAGTTACAGCTGGTGCAATAAACACCTACTGTGCCCTCTTTAAGCCCAAAATCATCAGTGCTGTAGGACTTGTGCATGAGGAAAGGATCATCTGAAGGGTCGAATCAGGAGCAACATTTGCAGTGTGGTAAAGCTGCTGTTCTGCAGTGAAGAGCTGTTCTGAAAAATTTAAAAAAGCAGCAATGCTGTGCAGATTAATTTTTGATTTACCCTTGCTTCAAACAAGTCTAGAGCTAGAGAAAAGAGCTCATTAGAGTTCACACTAATGGGAATTACTTGTCACACTTAAATTATGTAACTCACCCCCAACATCTATGCCTCCTTCCTCAGTATTGCAGTGCCTCTCCCTTCAGAAGATGTAAATAATTCTTGGTTCTGCTGTTCCCTTTACCTCAGGGGTATATTTAGAATATAAGAGCCAGACTCACTTGTAAGAAGGTGGAGAGGGAAAACTCCTCTGCACAAAGTGCTGCACCTCAGCCTGGACTGTGTGTGATTCTTTTCTTACCAAATGCCTCTGCATCAAACATGGTCCAAAAGGAGACCATGCAACACATCTTCAGGCACAAAATAAACAGTGGTTCTATCACCACCACAAGCATGCCTGAGACCCTGGTTTCACCCTGCAGCTCTGTCCATCTCCCAAGGCATGGGGAGGACTGTGTCTAGGATGAGACTGTCACTTCACTGGGCACTTCACTTCACTCTTTCCAAATGTAAGAATTGTTGAGTGGCACATCAGGAGCCCTGAGAACAGGTTTCCTTCTGCCTAGCTCCTTGCCACCAGGAGCAGGCATGGTAACTCCTCCTGCCCCCACTTCTTGGAAGGTTTCAGTCAGGATGTTGTTCCCCTAATGCCACACACATTTTCTCAACAGGAAGTTTCCCTGGTCTGTGATAAAGTACTACATTACAAACACTAATCTGCTCTATTTGCACAGCTGAAGACACATTGGGGAAATCACATCTCTAAGCCAAAACCTCAACACATTCGTTGTCGTGATGGCAGAGAAGTTTTTTAAAGGTGGTTATAACACGACAAGTCAGTCATCAGCAAGAGCAGCCTGACAAAATACTGCAATTTACAGCACTGCTAGTTCAGGGGAACTATTGTTTTGGTAAGGATTGACTGATGTTTTCTGAGTTGTGCTAGAATATGAGCTTTTCTTTCCAAAAGCAGCATAAGATGAGGATAGAAGAAAGAGGGGTTTCTTTTAAGCAACAAAACACTAATAAATCAAAAGTTACCCACATTATCTTTTAACCATTGCACCAGAATGACCTGGTGTAAGGGCAGGCTGAAATTTTTCAGCCATTTAGCAGCAGATGGTTGCCAGGTTCACTGGGTTACATGACATCACATTGCTTCATCACATACACTCCTATGTTTGTTTATATTTCAGTATTTTCAGGGACTATGATGAGCAACACAGAGATGGAAAATGTTTAATGAATGGATGTACTACACTTACTTCACTTCCAGGTCTAGTTTTTAGCCACCAGTTCACAGGAAACTTTGAGTCAGACACTACCTTCCTTCCCCCAGGAAGGTAAATCTAAACCCTTTCACTTAAAACAGAGAAAAAACAACCACTTGGCAACAGGAATTGTGTCAGCATGGCCTCCCTAATATGAGAGACAAGACTAAGACCTTGGCATAGATAAATCTCTCTGAAACCTGAAGGCCGATTTACCATGGATAAGCCAGCACACCAAGTTCCAGATCACTTCCTTTCCAGCAAGATAACACTGCAGCCAGAGCAGTCCATCTTAGCTCCCTGTGCCATTGCAGCAGCTACTTCCCTTTGTTAAATCAGGTTATCCCAGAGTAACAGGGCCATCAATTCTATTTTGACAGATGAGCACCACTTCTGTACAGGACTTGACACTAGCCATGCAGCCAGATGCTGAAGGACAGTATTTCCTGGGCAGCTTTCAGGAACTGGACAGATATGAGCACTACAGCACCACAAGGTTTACAGTAGTAAAAAGACGATTTCTGGAACAGGGTGCTCATGTCTGGACTTCAAAAGAGGGAGGGGTTGGAGGGAAGTGACCCAATTCACAAACATTTACCCAGCACACATGACAACTTCTTCATTGAGGAAAAATACACAAAAGCCCCAGACTGCAATACTGGCCAGTTTGTCATGCCTGTCAAACAAACAGATGTGTGGCCACCAAGAGTTTCCCTGAAAAATGAAAAGGAGAGGGCCAGAGTTGTCACAGGGGCTGTTCAGACAGGTTTCTCCCCTCCACACACTGAGGTGCCCCAAGGAGACACTGGCAGCACAAGGTATCTGACCATGCTGGGGTCACACAGGCCTGGGCAGTGAGATATCATAAGAGTGATCTCATCTCCCTTGAGTTCATTGCCCTTTTCTTAGCCCCCATCTTGGCTTTGCCTTTACCAAAGTTTCCCAGCTTCCCAATAGAAGAGACAGCCTGGCTCCCAGGTGAAAAATATTTCACACACTGCAGACAACATTCAGGGAGCAGGAGAAATCTCTCTTGGCAGTGCTCCCAGGCTGTCACTGCCCTCAATCAGTCACAGGTACTCTTCCATGTCAAACTAACCCATACTTACTGCCAGCTCCTGTCTCTCCCCATCCTGTTAAGCATCTCACAGCAGTGTTTGCTTCATCCCCACCACCTGCAAGCAGGTTTTTGTCACAGATCTGCCTATGCTGGAAAACAAATTCCCATCAACCCCAGGCATAGCTTTCCTCCTCTTCCTTCTGTCAGCCTGCTGCTTTTCTTGCTTCTTAGCTCACTGCCTCATCTCTCCATCCCACCAAATATCCCACATCAACACTGCAGAACAGATGAGACATAGCTTTAATAATGTATGCATTCCCTTGCTGCACTTGCTGGATGCCTGAAAGCACTGTTTTAATGAATCAGAACAGGCTTTCTACTAATCCCATTGTTTGGGGCCACAGCACAGCCAAACTGAACATATTTTGAAGGCTGTTTTTAAGATGAGAACCTCCAAAGAGACATGGATCTGGGGACTTGAGGGAAGACACTTTCCTCAGGCAAGTTTGACCCAGGACATCACTCCTTCGGTGCAGAATGCCCCCATCATCAGTGCATATAGTTAGAGAGTTCTTAGAAGAACTGAGGAATTTTCCAGGTGAAATCCATGTGCTTTACAGTCTCCTTATTCATATGCTCTGTGCTCATTCACTGGCTCTGTTTAGATCACATTTCACTTCTGTTTAATGTTTGCCTTCAGCTCCTCTCCTTCCCTTCCCCCAAGTCTTGCCCCAAGTTGTGCACAGCAAACTGAAAGGGTAACTTCTCTCAGCTCTGTCCAACCTTTGCACTTCACACACACACACATATATATATAAAATCTAAATTACTTGCAGCAGAAGACAAGAATATCCTGGGGTTTAGACAATGGGTTCAACTTTAAAGCTTTTTTTTTAAATTCCAGCTCCTGCCACCTCAGATATTAATTTACTACCAGTGCAGAGGTGCATATTGTGTTAGTGCTGTGCATACCAGTCTTTATGGAGGGGAACAAAAAAAAAAAAAAAAAAAAAGAACAGCTCTCAAGGGACATGCCTGCTCATTTCTGGCTCATTAACTTTAATGTCATAGCACAGCTCTGACAGGTTGGGAAGACAGGTAGAATAGGTGATCTTTGCTATTCTCTAGATCATGAATAGCCTACACTTATAACTTAAAGTCACATTTCTGATCCTCACATTGTGTTTTAACCAGATAATAGGAAGCAAGCCTGTTCAAAGGCTTGCTGTTCATTTCACTCTTAGCATCACACACTAGCACTGGACACCTTGTCAGAGTGTTCTTATAATCATTAACCCTGGCACAGTTGAAGGGACTCAAAATGGTACCCGATGCAATGGGTTTCTGCAGCTCCAGGAGGAAACCCACCCAAACCAGTGTGTGTGTGCACAGTTTTCACAAGCAGAAGCTTGACATCCTTCGTATTTGACAACATGGGTTTTTTTTTTCCCCAGAACTGTTCTGTCTGACATTGGGCAAGGAGGAAGGAAAACTAATACATTTTTTTCTGTCTAAACCCCCACATAAAATCAGACAACAGGCAGAGTCAAAATTTCACTTTTAACATCTGCTGCCAAACAACACTCATGCTTCGACACTTACAACCTGACATCACAGAGACAATTTTGGGAATACCAGTGAGGTCCCAGTGCTCTTGGTGCTGTGCTGACAGAGAACTTAACTTGTGCTCTAAAGTTTTCTTGGTATTATGATCAACACAGGGAGTTCAGAGGTGAATCAGTCACTCACCTTCTCAGCCACCAGACCCCAACACAGATGGAACCTACACCAAATCCACAGATACTGATGAAACA
Source organism: Turdus rufiventris (assembly GCA_013186435.1). Taxonomy (NCBI): domain Eukaryota; kingdom Metazoa; phylum Chordata; class Aves; order Passeriformes; family Turdidae; genus Turdus; species Turdus rufiventris. The sequence goes on along the minus strand of PYHW01009542.1, from coordinate 3,413,065 downwards.
CTCCAGACCTATGCCACCATCATTGGGGTATCCCATAAAACAGAGATGAAGGTTCAACAGAGTGGTACCTTATTTACCAAGTACACATCAAAGTGCATACTCAATTCTCTGCTGCCACCACTGCCAACAGCACAGGACGCTGCACAGGAAGGTTTAAGCTGCTGGAGGGCAGCTCTGGAGGTATGTAGACCTGTGGGAAACAGCAAACCCATCTGTTTGCCAGGATTGACAAGATGGCTTAGAAATGTCCCTTGTTTGGAGGCTAGCAGGATTTGTACAGGCTGGCAACATGTCCTGAGTAAACAGCTCTTCACAGATTTTTCAGGGAGCCAGGTTCTGCAGGTAAGAATAATTTCCTGATTCTTTCAGTCAAGATGGTATTAATAAAGTGTTTCCATTACAGTAAAACTTCATTTTCCAAAATTAGTTTGCTAAAGTGTTTCCAACCATCTCAAGTAACACCACCAAATTAAACAGTACATAAATAACCTGTATCACACACCCACCAGCTTCCACTGATCACAAGAGGCAGGAGAAAGGAAATGAACAAAACTGAAAGTGAAGAATATTTACTTTCCTCAGAAACTAGTAAAGCAGAGGATGAATCTGGGTCGGAGGGAGATAAAGTTCAGCAAAATTAACCCACTAAAATATTGTCATTGGTAGAGCTGGTTCAGAGAAATCTGCTAAGAATATTAAGGTACAACGCGTGCCTCTGCTTCCCCTCCTTCAGTAGCGCTCTGGGTCATGTCATGGGAACTGACCTATTTACAGTGGGCTCCCTCTGCCCCTTCTGTGTGCCCCAGGAAAAGGCACAACCATTTAATAAGAGCAGCCAAGCTCTCGAGCAAAAGTTAGCACAGATGGCTTAAGCTGTTTATTTTTCTACTTCCCGTTTAGTGTCGGGTTCCAGACAGTGGTTATTAATTAATCAGAGGTCAGTTCCATGCTGAGACCGATCATCCCTCCCAACAAGCACCTGCTTTAAACAAACCAAAGCCAACAAAAAAAGGAGTTTAAATAATCAATCATTCCTCAGGGATGTTTCTGTACTCGCTTTGGTGGCAGTGCAAACTGCAGAGGTATGAGGACTACCACCTATGTGGAATGCCTGGGGTGAGCACTGAATTAACTTGCTGCAGTTTTGGATACATCAAAACATGGAAGAGTATCTTGGAATGATCTCAGACAGTAGCTTAAGGCAAAGCACATTCAGCAAATAAACTTTTTTATAACAGCAGCGCTGCTTTGTGGCTGTCATGGTATAACCCCAGCTGGCAACCAAGCCCCATGCAGCCACTGGCTCCCTTCCCCACCAGCAGGATCACAGAGAGAACTGGGAGAGTAAAAGTGAGAAAACTTGTGGGTTGAGGTAAAGGCAGTTTAATGGGTAAAACAAATGCCATGCATGCAAGCAAAATAAAACAAGGAATTAATTCACTATTTCTCATGGCCAGGCAGGTATTCAGTAACCCAGGACAGCAGGATTCCATCATGGGTAACAGCTACTTGGAAAGACAAACATCACCACTCCAAACATTTCCTCCACTTCCTCCTTCTTCCCACAGCTTTATACGCTGAGCATGCTGTCACAAGGTGTGGGATATGCCTTGGGTCAGCTAGGATCTGCTGTCCTAGCTGTGTCCCCTCAGAACTCCTGTTTCTCACACCTCCCACGGGCAGGGAGCTGTAGGAAGCAGAAAAGGCAAGCCCTCTCTGGGCAAGCCCTGCTCAGCAGTAACAAAACCATCTCTATTACCAACACCCTTTTCAGCTTAAATCCAAAAGACAGTCACTTACTAGCTACTTTCTATTGAAAAAAATTAACTCTACCCCAGCCAAAAGAAGCACAGTGACATATGGGAATGGAGAAGGTATCTCATGATTTTCTGAGCTGGGGTTTGAAATTCACCTTGAAAATGTGTGTGTGCACATGAAAAAGCAAACAGATCTTATGCTGATGGTGCTGCAAGTCTGATACATTTTAATCTGAGAAATTTAATTGCTGTGCATTATTTTTGAAGCCTAAGACAGTTGCCCAAGCAGATGTGCTCATTCACACAGCAGTGAGGGACACAGGTAAGACAGAAGAAAGGGGGATGGGGGAAGATTACATGTGGCTTAAATTGCTAGAAAGGCAAAACAACTTGCTTCTATAAAACAGAAGAGACAGACTGGACACATCTTTCCAAACTCCAAGTTTCTCTGATCTGAGGGATCAAAGTACTAATTTGCTTAATGGTGCCAAGGTAGCTCTGCTCTTCACACAGAAAACTGTCCACTTGTGCCAGCAGCTGTGCCCTTGCCTGGGAAACAAGAGAGCCAGGGAGGTTTCCTTTTGTCTTTAAGCTCAGCTCAGAGCCCAATTAACTGCGTGGGTCCCTGGGCATGTGGCAGAGGTGGAGGCTGGGGAGGTGAGCAGTGGTAACAGCAGCACCTGTCAGTATTACTGCCTAACTAGGGGAAGAAGCAGAAGAGAGGTTATAGAAGCATTAACAGACTGAGGACGGGGGTTCTGGTTTTGTAGAGCAGAATGCAAAGGGGCACATAGATAGCAACAGCTAAGACAGTATCTCATTTTTACAGGTTTACACTGGGAAATGTGTACAGTGATTAGATCACTACTCATGCATTCATCAATACTCAAGATCTCAAACAGATCTCTTCTTACTAATGGCCAATTCTCTTCAGAACAGATTTATTTCTTTTACTAGAACACCCATACTTTAAGCTTTACTTCTCCACCCTCATCCAACATCCTAACAGACTACCAGATGGTGTTTTCTGTGTAGAGTAAGTTGAGAGAAAGCCTTTCATGGCTGCCACAGCCCTTTGAAGGAAGGTCACTGTCACTGCTGAACCTCAAGATTTTATGGGACAGACAGGAGTGCCACCACAGAAGTTGCCTGTAAAAAATACTGGAATGGGATGTGAACCTTTTCCTCTTGAGGGCCGTAAGGCGTAGTCTTTCAAAACGCAGTGTCAGAAAATATTTCCCTCTTTAAAACCCCCTTGACACAAAATCATTGTGTCGTTCAGCTTTGAGCACATGCATTAGGCTGCAGACATAACTGAGGGCTGGCACTGAAGAACCTTGCATTCATAAGTGTTTTAACAGCTTAAATTTCCAGTCTATGCTTTTTCTCATATGTATAGAGGATACTTGCACAGCTTCGCATTCCTCACAATGTCCTACATAATCAAGTTCAACAGTTCCTTAGTCAGACAGGTTCCTCCTCACAGAGGAGAGCTGTAGGAAAAGCTCTCCCCCCACTTGGCTCCCTCTTTTTGACTTGCTGCCTTGTCTCTGGCAAACAGTTTTGGACACCCCCCACGAATTGTCCTCCTGCAAGCTGAAGTCTGGGAAAGAGCATCCTACACAGATTTACATAGTTCCATGGCACAGCCATGCCATGATTAGGATTTCATATCATACCAGTTTGATTGCAAAAGCATTTCTAGGAAGGGAAAGGTATTAGGCTAGCTGACATAACTGTGTTATCAGAAAGCCCTCCAAGAGCATGGAAGAGCACCATGTAAAAATCCCTTGTCTGTCAGCCAAAAAACTTGGTTAAGCTCCTCCATTTCTCTCACTCCAGCATTAATGTGAGCTCTCTCTCACCTAGTAACTCTTTGGTTAGTCCAAATCCTTTGCACACCATCATTTGGCCATGACAATTAGACAGATTTCTTTCAGTCCAGAAAATTCAGGACTTCAGAGGGAGTAACAGATTTTAATGGGGCTACAAGTCTCCTGTGGCAGCTGCAGCACAAAGCAAAGAACAAAGTCACAACGCTGCATATTTAACAATTGGCTCTTATTTCCTAGGGATAGCTATCAAAATGTGAGAAAAGGCAAAAGGGATTGTAATGCCCTTTAAAAAGAGAAAAGAAAAAAATCAAAGATGGGATACTGGTCCAAATCTATTTTGGTCATATTATTCATTACTTCTGAAGTTAACCTTTCATATGGTTTAGAAGTCTATTCTGCCACATGAATGAAAACTTATCTCTTTCCCTAACTAGGCATGATAAGGGAGGAAGAAAGGGAAATGGATGAAAGTGCAAGAAGATTTTTAGTAGCATAATTTAGCATTGCTATTTTAGCCCCTCAGTTCTGCCACGTTCAGACCAATGGCATGCTCTCTGGTGCTCTCCAGGTTTGTCTGCTGTTTGTTGGAAGCAGGATACTGGCACCCACCAGCTTTCCTAACTCTCTTTGAGGAATGTGCCTGGTTTTCTAACACACACTGAAGCACCCACGGATTCATTAAAAGCCACGCCACAGATGTTTGCAGATTTTCATAGGGGAGTTAAAAAAGCCAGAAGAACTTGGATGCTCACCTGGTGGCATTTGTGTCTCAGGGGTATCCCAGTGACTGCATGACTCCTTCCCAATCTGGAAGGATGATATCCATTTCAGGCTCATCTCAGGAACTTTTGGGACATTGATAGGTTTTGTCCAGGGAAGAATAAGAATTTAGAGCATTAAATTCAGCTTAATATTAAGTTTTAAGAGGACTTTCACCTGGTACTTGAAAAATTCCTATATATAACACTCATTGAAACCCATGGATCACAGCTGAAGACAGTCTGAAGAAAAAAAACCTTAAAATACTCATTGTATAAGTTCATCTGGAAAAAAACTGTGTTCAACTAGATGGCAAACCAATTAGGAAAACTATCACATTCATATGTTACCAGGCCAGGCTTGTTTATTATAATCCTACAAAACTCAAATTCACTTTAGCCTTGTTTCAAGCTTCAGCATTTTGCCCTTACTGCATCTCCACTGATAGGTACTTCCCTTGTTATGCACACTAAATTGTTTTCTGGTTACTTTCTGACTCTTTCAATTCCCCAGCCTCTTTTTCCCCTGTCATAACATCATCCTAAAGTTCTAGCTCATTCTGACACTAAAGCCTAATTCTGTGTTTTAGTTGCTGGGTAAAAGTAATTTACTTTAGAGACAGGCACCCACAAACTTCTGTTATTCACCAGCGCTAGAGCAGGAGCAGAGCAGGGGGGGAGGAGAAAACAGGCTGTTTCAATATATTGGCACACAGACACTGGAATCTAGTTTAATATAACCAGTCTTGAAAAGCTGCCAGCCATAACAAATGCTATTACACAGCAGTGAGTCTGTGTGCTGGAGGATGCTCCAGGGAGCTGTCTGTGAGACTCCTATTGAGGCAAAACTTTGACTGATGGCCCCATTTCTGATAGTATTTTCTTCTGTACTGCATGTAAATAGTTATGATAGCTAAACTGCTGTTTTCAGCTATAATAGATATAATTTTAGAATTTTTGTGTGCTTTTACAAATAAGCTCTTGGAGGAAGATAGTTGTGGAGTGCTTCAAGAGCTCCTTAGCATCTCCTCTCTCTTTCCCACTCTCCTGTCCTTTCACTTCCAACTCAGAATTAACTGGCATACTAAACTGTAGATTTGGGGGGTGGTAGGTGTTTTCTTGATGAAAATAATATACCTAGCATGTTCCATCACCCTAACAGTCTTCAGCAGGAAGCATTACTACTGCATTTGGTAATAAAAGAGTGTTGTTGTTCAAGTGTCAGGGAAATAAAGAGCTTCTTCCCTATATCTGAGAGCTACAATGAAGATGCTCATAGCCCTCAACCACACCCTTCCAGAAGTTAAACAGGGCCTCTTCTCTAGAGCAGGAGCCATCACCATTGCTGTGATGTTAACAGGATGAGGGGCTACACAGAATAGTTAGTATCCAAAACTCTCTCCAGAGGCATCACCTAATTTTGAAAATATTTGGAGAAACATACGCACTAAAATTCACCCACAGTCCTCCCAAAAGCTGGTGCTGCATTTCTCCCCCACACTTTGTCTGTCAGCAAATCAGTGTGGGTACCTACAGAGATGAAGTTCATCTGCAAACACAATACACTAAACCCACAGAGAGGCACAATAAAGGGAGATGAGGGAAGGGAAGGAAAAAACCCACAGTGCAATGGTGTGAGGAGATGCTGGGAGAAGGAACACCTTCAGAGCACACCAAATAAAATCTCTGCAAGATCAAGCTGAGTTTTTTTCTCACTCCTTTCCTATTACTTCTTCCTTCCCCATTTACCTTTTATGCCAACAAGTTCCAGTTAATTCCTTTTGTTTCCAAGCTGCTGCTTGATACAGCACGTTTTCCCCTACACTGTGTACAGACCCTTTAAAACAGGAAACAAAAAGCATTTCCTGCATGTATTTTAAAATGGATATTACCTTGATGTGCTCCTGCTCCCTGCCACACTGCATTTCCAAAGAGATTTTATTTTATGCACAGCATCCCATACATATGCAGATGAGACGCCTCCAGAAATTTTAACGTGCTAGTTAACAGCATTAAAGTTTTCACTTTCTTTTTAATTCAGCTTTCTTTTAATTTGTGAATTGTGTTTACCTAGACTACTGTCTCAGTGATAGGACTGCACCTCAGCAGGGTGAAGGTGAGGAAAATAGAGCCTTCTGCATGGAAGTGAATACATTTTTTGGCATGAAGATTCACACCCAGACCCCTCAGTGCCATTTATTCCACCTCCAAGAGGCAAATCGTGTTCCATCATTGTCTCAGAGGATACAGAGGATGGGGGCTCACCTTTGAAAATGAAGCTCACAATACAGGAACTTACAGGTCACTTATATGGACAAGTGTCCCTAAGGGGGTGCCCAAACATCCCAGTTTATTTCTCTGTAGTCTCTCACTGTTCTCTGAGGCCCCAAGAGGGCTGCTGTCCTGCTGGATCAATGCAGCACACTGGCACAGGGATTAAGGTCTTCAGCCAGGCTCACAGCCTGGGCTCTGCAGCTGAACTTAAGCCTGCCAACACATCAGAGCCATGCAACTGAAACTGGCCCAAGTGAAAGTGGGAAATTTCTAGGACTGAATGTCCTCAGCTGGATTGTTTGTTGTTACCTGGGACTTTTCTTCCTCTCTGACTCTCTTCATAAATCCCAAGAAACTCCCCTTGGCAGTTCAATGATGATATTATTGATGGATACTTTACAATAATCTTTGCCATGCCCTTCAGAGACAGTCACAGTACCCAAGAGCACTCTGTGCTTCCCACATAACATGATGAGCAAGGAGCAGATATAAATCCCTGAGGCTCTTCTAGCTTCACTTCTGATGTCCATTCTGTGGATAAATGTGTGCTTCAGTGATAAAAGCATTAAGACAAGACAGTAAGAGCTTTCCACAAAACCTGGCAGCCCTGCCCATGATTGAAGAGAGTCTAGCAGGTCAATAAAGTTAGTGAGAAATGGGTTTCAAATATTTAGTTTTCTTTTCTTATTTTTTAAGCCTACTCCTCTGCCCCAATATTACTGGACTTGGTAGAAGTCTGAAGATCCTGATATCACTAGCAAGAGCACAGTTATTTACTGGAAAGGCCAAAATGATAAAAAGCTTAACCTATATACGTCATCTCTCTCTATACATATAGATATAAAATATTTAGAAATCCATTCTGATCAGTTGCACTATTTCTTAGGGTTCAGCATTCAAGCTGGTACAAGCCTGTAAGAGCTCTCAAAGTATATATGATCATACAGCAGCCCTGTTATAACCTTGGAGACCCAGACAGAGACACAGGCTAGAAGCACAGAGGGATGAGCTGCTGGGCCTCAGAGGAAAGTAGATTTGCTTGCAAATTTGCTCTGAGTTGTGCTTTAAATCAATGCTGGGAAAAGAAATAAACAGATACCAGGTTGGTCACATACCTGGGCTAAAAGACCTACCAACCTCAAATACTCACTGCTGAGGAAGAAATACAATTTCTTTTAATTGACCTTGTGACCAGCTCTTGAATGGAGTTGTGAAGTATTATATTTTTGTCTGTGAAGTCCCTGATTCTCCAGAAACACAGGAGAGCAGAGCTTGCCTATAGCTTCATGTACACACAGCGCATTCAGATTCAGCACTTTTTAAATAAGAGACCAAATCAGCAGGGAAATATTTGGAAGCATCTGGGTGGTTATAACAGAGCAGGAGGAGAGAAAACATGACCACTAATGAGAACTGTGTGTCCCTTTAGTGCCAAGCATAATAGGGTTGTTTGCCCCCCAAGACAGCCATTTTTTAAGTCATACCCTCTGCAGAGCAGCTTAAATTCTGTGTAAGTGCACTGCCTCCCACACCAAGGTTTATGAGCTCTCTGCTCAGATGGGATGCTGACACCATGCCGTGTCTCTGTGTACCTGCAAGGGGTACAGAGAGTGCAGGGAGGGAAGGTCTGAGCCTCCTGCTGGGCAGAAATCCTTCCAGTCCAGAAGGGAGATAAAGAACATTTGCCTCCTGAGGAAGGTGCTGTGGTGTGAACAGCTCTGCACAGCAGCGCTTGTGAGAGGGAGCACACAGGGTAAAGGAGTTCGTGCCTGAACCCTACTGAAGAGAGCTCAGGCCAGCTGAGTTACAGGGGAGGTGCCCTTTGCTTCAAAAAAATCCAATGCTCTTCCGCCACAATCTGGGTTAAAAGCAATGAGTCAGCCACGCAGTTTTACACAAGGGCTCCTGCACACAACCAGCCCTTTTGGAGGATGTTGTCCCTATGCTGGCATCAGGGGACAGCAGGGAACACCAGTGTAGTGTGGGTGCTGCAGACTGGAAGGTGATAAAGCCCAACAGGCTGAGCCACAAGAGCTCATCTGCAGGTTCGTTTGAATAGTTGCTTTTGCATTCAGCCTGCTTCAGGTTGAGCAGGAGCCTTTTGCATGGTTCCAGTCTCTGCTGATCAGCCCCCGAGCTGCCAGTGATGTCCCCACAGTTGTTGGCTGTGCTGCACTTCCCTCTGGAGAGAAATTATCCCCACCTCCTGTTGCTTACCAGTTCGGGGGACCTATTTTTATCTCAGTGGTGTGATGCTGTGGAGCTCCAGCATGGATGCCAGTGGGAAGAGGAGGAAAGCACACACTGCCTGCTAACCAGCTGGCTACTGCACAAGGCTGTGAGCAGCGCCGGTAGCACGTCCCTCCTGAACAGATTGCTTTTTAAATCATGAGCAACCGCAGGCTCCAATTTGTTGCCAAAGCTCGTGTCAGCCAGCAACTCAGGGGTACTTTAGCCTTTTCATCATCCTTCCTCCTACACAGTATTGGATGTGGAGGAACATTTAGATGCTTAACAGGCAGGAGGAGCACATTAGTAGGACAGGGCTGTTTGCTGTGTTCTAGAAGCAGCAGCAAGTTGACAGCAACCTATCCAAATCCACAACTCTGTTTAAGCAAAGTATGTTTATAAGAGATTCAGTCAAAAACGTGGAAGATAAAAAAGCAATATCTTATTTCAAGGATGGCAAGGGAGATAGAGATCACAGATTAAGTGCACAGGAAACCTGCAACATCAGTGGTAACAGATCTCTGCTCCTCTACTTCCCATAACAGGAAGACAATCATATAAAGGTGAGATAAAGGAGCCAATTATCTGTATACTGAAACTTTGAGTCAGTATATCACTCAGAGAACCCTCAGGGCTTTGAACCAAAAGTATGTGAGAGCTGTGTGCACTGCCACAGCCTCCACCTTTGAGAAAGATTGACACCACCAAGCTGAGCAAGTCCCTGCCCCATTTCAGAGTCCATGGTCAGCAGCCAGTTGTGTCAGATCCAAGGGGATGTCCAGCCAGCTACCAGCTTATCTGTGGGGACAGCCTGGCTACCATACAAATGATTACTTGTTTTAGCTTAGGAGAACATTCTCCCTTAGCATCTGTACTAACATTTCTGTTAGGTCAGTGTGGGACTAAGGAAGATGTCACAAGGAAGAAAGGCAACTGCAGCACAAAGCAGGGGAGTTCAAGTGCTCATCTGACCCTGAGAGAGGATCCACAGCATGCTCTTTTCTTTAATATATACTTTAATTTCCTGCTCCTAACTGCAGCATATTTTATTCAGCAGGGGGAAAAAGATTAAATGTATTCCTATCAGCTGAAGTCTTCCATTTTCTGCTGGCAGCAATAGATAAAATGTAGGATGAGCAGAAACACAAACACTCTGCCTAGGATTAGGTTTTTCCTCTTAATATATGATGAGGGACAATCACACCTATTCATTAACATAGCTGGTTGTATATGTGCACATGCAGGGAAGGAAGAGGGATAAAGCTCTGGAATACAAAGGTTTTGCATCAGCAGTTTCTTAGTGCAACTACTCTGAACTAAAGTGAAACATTTCTCTAGAATGACTAATTAATTTATTTAACATATAAAAAACTTGAGACTTGAATCTATGTCTAGAACATTTCTGAAATCCCTCAAATCCCATCAGATTACACAAGATGAAGTGGTGGATTTCTCCATTTGCCAATGAAACTATAAAGCTAAATTCACCATGACCTGGGTAGGCTCAGAAGGAAAGAAACTTTTGGAGAATAAGAGAGAGAGCTGGTGCAGGGAAGCAGTATGACAGTGCTGGGTTCATGTGGAGTACTTCAAACAGGTTTTTTCCCCCCAGTTCTCTGTATGAGAGCCCTCCAGTTTAAGAACAGGGGCCTCATCTTTTTGTAAGATGCCATCGCATGAAAGCGATGCAATCAGTGCTTATTCACTAGCAAATGCTACTCTTTCTCTGGCAAAATTTATCCTGCAGACTTCTGAATGTATTGCTAATTATATCTAGATACATAAATTCACAAGTTCAGTTTAGAGCAAACTCTCCTGCCCATCAAAGTATTGGGGATGGTAGGCATTTTTACAAGCAGCTGCTTTTTACTGAGAAAAGTATCTGTCCAAAGTTTATACTCAATTTGAGGGTCAGAAGTGTAAAACACAAGTCTTATGCTCCTGAAACTCCTAATTTTGAGTAAGCTTTGTTTAGGGGAAACTTAGGAGGAAAAGGAGGAAGTAGAGACTTGCTGGAGGAAGCCACCTAGATTTTTTTCCTTCATCTTAAATTGCCTTAAAAAACCAAAGACAGCTCACTGTTCTTCAGCAGACCCATCCAGTCCAGGAAAATCCTCATCCTTGAATAGACCCCTGGTTTCTTTGGGCTAACCCTGCCAACACCCCATCTGACAATGCTGTAAAGTGTAAATGGTCCATTTCCCAGGTGGAAAACCAAAGGGCCAGCAGAACCATCCTAGGAACCAAGTGATCTCATTGGCCTCTGCACTGCTGCGGGCAAGAGAACTGTTGGAATCATATTTGCCCAGAAAAGCCCTCCTTCAAGACCTGGGAACAGAGCTACTGGTGCAACTCAGCAGCAGCCTACAATGAAGAGACTGATTTAAAGGCTTGGTTATCATTGAATAAGCACAGGCTGAAACATAATATCATTAGTATGCTCTTTAGTGTTACACATAATTTATAAGTCTGCCATAAAATTACAATATTGAGCAGAACTCACATTTTGGCTTGACAATGCCTCAGTCAGAATTACTTTGCCTTTTATTTACTCAGCTGTTCTTACTGACTTGCCTTGTGATTTTGGGGAGATTAGTCAGTTCTTCAACAGTGCTACAAGAATTTTATAAAAACAATGTAAGTCATAGTTTACCTTGACAAAAGAGTGCCATGAAAAAGAGTTCTAAGCAAGAGACAATGGGAAGCGTTTCACTGGAATCATAGATGGGTCTTGGGAAGTGCAATTCCTTTCCAGTCCCTTTCCCCAAGTGATCCACAGATATCCATGTGCAGACATTTCAAGAGCACTCACCTCTATTTTCTTCCCATGGCAAGAGTCCTGGCCTCCCAGAGAAACAAAGCCAGCACAAAGGATCCCTGCAGTGATCCCTCCAGGGCAACTGAAGTAGTGATTTATCTCACAGACTTCATTGTCAAGTAAAGGTGCTCATGTCTGCTGCAACTACCTAGCTTGGCTCCCATCTGGTTGGGAAATAAATTTGAGGTTAGGTCTGGGCAGAAGAAGAAAATGCCTTTGAAAGAAATGCAATTCCAAGCAGCATCAAGGAAAATGTTGACGTCATAACTTTAAATGGGGATGCACCACAGTGGTCTTCACCTGTCTCATCTGTGACTAGGGCAAGCTGCCTGAATGGATACTTGTAAATGAAAAGGGGAAAACAATCCCACAAATTATGATCAACATCCAAACAAGTCATGAAAAGAAATTTTAAAAGATGCAAGGACTCCGAAAAACGAATTCCTTACCTCTGCACTCAGTTGAGAAGACTACAGAGACAGCTTCCAGGGACTTCCTGAGACTGAAGTGAAGTCTTCACTGTGCAAACACAAGCCACTGAGGTTTTGCAGAAGCCTAGTGTGAGTCACTTGAGCTTCTTTCCCACATGTATTTCTTCCTCTTCCCCACTAGGAAGAAAGAGTCAGCAAGGGTTTTATAGACAGATATATTGCTGGGCACTAAGAGAGTAAGATGTTGAGGACACAAAGTCATCTCTATTAGATTTTAAGACTTTTTACTGCCAGTAGTAAGAACCGGGTATAAAACATACTTACTTACACTGCAAGTTAGCTGAATGAAACCAGAGTTACTAGATTTCATATCTCATTCTTCAATCTGTGCTACTTATCCATCATTTTGCCTTGCTGCCAACACTTTTATCTGTACATATAGATTTGTTTTGAGAAATATTACAGGGTCAAATACACCAAAGTCAGCACTTTCAATGGTATTGCTTGGGTTTTACCTGTTCTGTTGACTCTTTTAGAGGTCTGTGATGGTCTCCTGCCACAATCCAGTGCAAGGGTTTATTGGACATGTATGAAAGCAAACATATTTGAGCTACTTACAAACAGCCATTGAGCTTCCCAATTCAGCAGTCACACATTCCTTCTGGCTTTTCTCTAATTAGTCACTTATTCTCAGGACTGCTGAGCAAGAGCTTCTCACTGTGACAACTGTGTTGGATCAGTTCTGTCTCTGATAGCAGATAGGGGACATCCTGCAAATGCAACATTAGTGCAGTTAATCCTGAACCTTCTCTTTCTGCCTCCTCTGTAAGAGGAAGAAAATAAGAGTTAACTGACTTGGATCAATACGTTTGGCTTGTCCCCTCAAACAAAGTCCCCACTCCGGAAGGTAAAACTTAGTCATCTCCTCAAGCACAGCTGGCACACACTCATGAAAGTAGGAAGCAACAATAGCAAACTGGTCCCCAGGATCAAGGCTCTCCTCTGTAAGTGAGGTTTTCAAAGGAAATATCAGACTGATAGAATTAACAACACAACTTGTTTCAGGTAGCAGATGTTAGTCATCTCATTTCTCAGTGAGACCAAGAAAAAACACTTGATTCACCTCCGTTATTCAGCAAAGGGAGCTCTGCTACAAGTAACTAATCTGTTTTGAAGTTAACTTAATGCAGCTTTATTATCCAGAAAAGTAAAGCCAGGTATCGAAGAATAGCTGCAGATGATGTGGAAATTGTCAGACAGAGCAAGCATCTCCACTAACAAATGAACAAAAACGAACCAGTCTCTAAACTCTCTGAAGCTGTTCTCCTCATCACTTTGAAAATGTACCAGCATAGTATTCTCTGAATTCAGCACTGGTTTGGGAGCTGAGAATCCACAGAGATTACCTGCAGGAATGAACAAGAAGCTGTATTTTAAAGATGAGAAATGTCATCCTGTGGCTTTAGCTAATTTAGGTTTCTAAAAAAATCCAACATCAAAGAGACTTGGTGATTTTCTGATTAGAAAGCAAGAGCAGCCAGAATTAATCTACCATAATTATGCCACATGTACATAAAATGAATCCAAAGTTTCTTATAGAGGAATTACAAGTAGTCTTCAACACACAGGGTGAATGTCCCTCTGCACAAAACAGAACTCCAAACTAAACCACTGAATTCACCACCATCACAAGCAAAGTCTCTCTAGAACAGTCTACATGCCCAGGTTAAGGACAGAGAGAGCAGCTGCCTGACTTTTCTTCCTATGAGAGCATTTAGTTTGCATAACATCTGAAGGTCCTGTAATTGCAGCTGGATAGGAAGATTGCACTTTATTCCAGAAGAGCTTTCCTGTAGGAATCTGAATTTCTGATGGCAAAGCTGTGATGGAAAGCATCAAAGGAAATGCTCCAGGATGCTGAAAGCTCTCCCATGAAAGATTCCATATCCAAAATTGTCAGCCTTGTTCCCCCCACTTAAATAGTCCTTTCCAATGGAAACCAGATTTCTTTTTAGCAAATGTAGTGCTAATACTCATGCAGCGCTTGCTAAACACATGCAACTAAATTACCACCACAAAACAGATTCACACAGACCAAATGAATAATAGAAAAAGGGAAAAATAGAACCCTTTGCCAAAGATCACTTATCAATGGCAAGCCCAAGTCAGTTCAAGTCACTTCCCCAGCTTATTTGGTAAAAAGGAAAGAACACCAGCCCCTGATCACTTTACTCTGGTTTCTGGTTGACATACAGGTCTGTAAAGAGGTAACCAGAATTCAATCCAAATATTTTAGCTTCTGAGCATAAGATTGCTTTTCACTTCAAGAATAAATACCAATCTCTGTAAAAGTGGGCATGGTACCTGGAAGCTGATTTTTGAAAAAAGGCAGGCTATTACAACATGCTTTCTTTTCATCCAAGGAGGAAGAATATCTGGAATTACAGAAATTAATAATAAAATAAAAGGAAAGAGAAGAACATTTCTTTTACTGAAGATTTTCATATTGATAAAACTGAAGCAGATTTAAAGTGAGAAATGGAAAAATATTTCCTTCTGAAAGTGTGGGAAAGAGATGCCTCAGGTCAGCAATTTTTCATTAATGAATTTCCAACAGAACTAGTTAAATTTATTAAGAATCCAATTCAGTAGGATGAAATGCCCACCAACAAACTGTCCTTTCACTCTGCCTTTCTTTGAACATTTGTCTTTTCCAGTGACGCTTAGTGCAAGATTCTCTCGCAGTCTCCTGGAAAAGAGTAAAGCAGAGCCAAAGCCAGATCCAGCAGCACACACTTTGTGCACTCCAGTGGCTCTGCAGCAGAGCCGTGCTCCCATACCCAGCCCTGAAAAGGCAGCAGGCTATTTATGGGAAAGCAAGACCTTGGATCAGGATGTGGGACCTCCTGTGCCAATGGCACACCTGGCCATCGTAATGGGCAAAGCCTCAAGGCTGCTGCAGAATTCCTTCTAGAGGTACATAGTACCAGAGTTACCAAACAGCATATTTTAGTGATACAACACTCCTGTTTCCACAGGATGGCTAATTTAAGTCTGAAACAATTAGTGCTCACACAGCCGGTTTTCTTCTTCCTCACAATAAATAGTAACTGCATCATAAATGCAGCCCAGGTTCCACAGCAAAGTCTTCAAACTGCAGCTGCAAAGAAAGAGGGGATTCTCAAGACTGAAACACAAACTTCTTGACTGTGGGCTGGGGAGAAGCTAGATTTTGGAAGTTTGGGCAAGACTTCCCTTGGTGAGTGTGTCACATTTTTCATCAAAACAGTCTGACGGCAATCTTGGTCTGACGGCAATCTTGGTCTGACTGCTCCTTCCTGTGCAGTTCTACAGACAGGTCTGCAGGGGATGATGCTGGCCTAAGCTTTGTCTTAAGGCATTTTAGCTGTCATCTTTCCTGCAGCACTCAATGCCTTGCATCTATGAAAGATCAGTACCCCTTATGGACTGTCCTTACAAGAGCTTTTCCTCCAAGCATGGGAAGTGTGTGATTTTTCATTCATTGATTTTGGTTTTAATCCTGACTGCAGGTTCTCACAGCGACAGAGCAGCAGCAAACCAAAGGTCTCCATATCCTCAACCATCCCTAGATTTAACACTGCATCATGGTTTAACCAAAGTAGGCAATTAAGCAGCACACAGCCAGCCACTCACCACCACCACCACCTCTCCCCACCTCTGTTGGAATGAGGGAGGGAACTGGGGAAAAAATAAAGGAAAAATCTGTGGATAAGAACAGTTGAAATTAAAAATTAAAATAATTATTTTCATGAAAGTGAAGGCAGCAAAAAGAGAGAAAGAGAGGAATAAACCCCAAGACAGACAAGTGATGCATAATGCAATTGCTCACCACCACTGAGCAATGCTCAATCTGTCCCTCAGCAGGGATCAACAGCTCCCAGACAACTCCCCCAAGTTTATATACTGGGCTCACTATTCCATGGTGTGGAATATCCCTTTGGCCAGTTCAGGTCTGCTCCCCTGGCCACCCTCCCTCCCAGCTTCTGATGCTAGGAGTGGGAAGTAGTATCAGACAGCCCATGCACAGTGAGAAGCAGACACTTTGGTATGGAGTAGCTTGTGGGGGGGTTGACACTGTATTGAAAAAAAGGCTAATTCTATTGTTTGCAACATGCTCTCCACCTTCCCTTTACCCTCAGACCTGTGCTGGACTTCAAGAAAAAGCTATTCTGAGATGAGCCTAGTGGATACAGGTTTCAAGCACTTACAACAGTCAAAGCTCCCTGCTACAGGATTAGAAGGTGATGTCTAATTGACAAAATATGCCCTGCAAAGAATCAGTGACCTGGAAACTTTACAATTTACAGTCTTGTGCATCACAGATGTTTCCGGCAGGATTTTATTGAATCGTTCCCTTGAACAGTTCTTAGTGCAGAGGTTTAAGTGCAGCTTCTCCTTTTATTACTTTTATGATATACTCTGCTGGACCTTCAATGAGCCGTTGGCACTTCACGTCCCTGGGATAAAGCCAGGCTAATTAGCAGAATGAATTTTTCCCTCTTGCACTAACACTGCAACAGCCCGAGCCTGAAACACTCAGACAGCACAGAAGACAATTTAACAAGCAACCTGATTTTTAAGAAAGCCAGGCACACTAAGGAGAGTTGTTATTTTAATGGGATCAGGAAGAAGAGGAAGAGAGTTTCTACGAAATAAACAGGGTCATTTGCTTCTGAGTCCTTATGGATGGCCATAAAGGTGAGGTATATCCACAGCCAGAATTGCTTCCATCAGAAACAAACTGTGATCTGGTCCAGCTCTGCTGGCAGAGGGGCTGGGAAGACATCCCTGTGAGATTTACCCAAGGGGCACAAGGAGCTAGTTTAAGGGTGGGCTAAACATACATTTATCCAAACAGATCTCCCAGTGGTTCACCAGGCTAGA
>PYHW01009542.1:3279682-3395901 GCA_013186435.1 Turdus rufiventris | reverse complement strand
CCAACACATCACCATTATTGAGTTAAAGTGCAAAGGCAGTCAGTATGCACAGGAAACATTTATTACCACTTCAGAGGGACAACAGGACACAGTTCTTTGTCTCATCTGCAGTTACCCAGTAACCTGTGTGCTTGTTGTGCCATATGACCAATTTTGAACCCAGAGCCAGCCTTGGAGCCATGTCTCCAGCACATTGCCTGCTATGCTAACACTTGAGAAGCTGATCTGGACATACAGCCAGCTAAGCAAGGCTAAGCACTCCATTTCTTCTCCTACCCAGGGTGTGTAGGAGTACAACACATACTGGAGATAAGACAGACAAGGGCATGTAATTATGCACAGTTGAAAGTCATTTTTGAGGCACCCATCACACTGGACTAAATGCCAGCACAAATATGAACACGACCCTCAGTTCCAGCTCCCCATCTCCATTTGGGTGGTTTTTTTCCAGCTCTTTAGATTCATACTGGAAAACACAAAATGCTTTCAACGGCCAGATAGATTTGCTGTTTTTCATTACAATCAATTACATTAAATTACACCCTCGCACCTCCAAGGCACCCAGACTTAGCACTCTTCCATTCAAATAGAGGGACACAGGCACAGGATACTATAGCTACTTCAAACACAAAGGGTTTAACACTCAGCTGAGAGACACCTCAGAGAACATGCAATTTCCTTCCCAAAGTCTTACTTAAGAATCCCAAAACTTTCAGGAGTTGTCCCACCAGCTGTCCCACAATGGGGGCTCATATTCAGCCTCCTAAGATACTGCATGGCTGCTCCAAGCTCATTTTTAATGAAGTACCACATTTATGTCAGCCTTCCCTTTCTCTCCTGTGGGCATTCAGCCTATACAGAGCCTTATAGCTCTGCTTTGCAAAAGGTAACACCCACTTTACAGCCCCGTGGTTTCTGCTCCTTGCAGCACTGCTCCCAATTAAGAGGCACCTTCCTGGCTGCAGATAGTGCCCCTTTGAAAGCATAATCATTAAGGATCCCTAGGAAAGCCATAATAGGTTGGGTATTAGTTAATACCAACACCTCAGCTTTGATGGCTATGACAGAAATAACACCATCTCTTTAATAACCTGTATTAGGCTTGTAATTATCTGTACAGAAAAATACATGCCACCAGTGGGGAGTCACTAAACCTGTGCCCAGCTATAAAAGGCTCTTCCAATAAGCCATATGAGCTGCAGCACTTAATATCATGCCCCTCTTCCCCTTCATGTTCAAAGTTGTACTTGATGAGGAGATAACCCCTGATCAGTCCTGCACGCTGCTTTAGGAGCACAACAGCAGTTCAGATTTCTAGCTGGCAAGCTTTCAAAGCAGACTTTTCAGAGAGCAGGGCTGATATGCAGCACTCAAGGGGCACTTCACCAAACTGGAAGGGCTGCATTCAGCCAGAAAAAGTGCAGCTTGAGGTGCCTTCTGCTTCTCCTTCAGGGTATGCAAGGGTCAGACTTGCTATTATAGCATGGCTTCTGAAGGAGGACTTATATGTTTAGAGCTTTGGGTTTGCCATCCCAGATTAAAAGATAGTATACCTTCCTGCTGAATCAATGTCTGGAAATTGAACAGAATTGCTGTGGGTGGAGAGGAGAAGGCAGCAATAGCAGGGCAATTTGGACCCCTGTAGTGCTAAACAGTGGAAAAAACCTCCCGTACTCATACCTGCCATGTGCTGGGCAAGCAAGTCAGAAATGCAGCCACCTATGAGAAGATGCCTGGTGAGCTCTGGGCCATGGTGCTTCTCACTGGAGTATCCCATCCTCTGGCACAACTGATGCCAACACCACCACACCAGTGTTCAGATGCCACCAGTCCTCTGACACACAAAGGGGCTTCCAGAGTTACCCTGTCCAAATTCCATTGGTAGGAAAAGTGACATTTATTTCTGCTCCAACAGCTCCAACTTTTGATGCTGTTCAGTGACATGCCAGCTTTTCTATAGAAGCCAACACAACCTTGCTTGCTTCTCCTGTCATGGGAACCTGCTCCTTCAGCTGTTACCATTTAACCTAAACCCCACAAATCTAAGCTCTGTTTTTAGTGTCCTCTGATCTGGCTTTTAGTTAGGCAGCCTGCCCTTTCCCATACACAGCCCCCATTTTTTCCATGAAGAATATAAAATTGAAAGCCATTTTGCCAACATCAGCTGCAGCACTGATTTGAAAATATTCATTCAAGGTATGAATATACCAGAGAGCAGGGAGGCTCTCAAGCTACTGCTTGGTTGGAAAAAAATATTCATGCCAGTACATCCCAAGGAGAGAAGTGACATCCTGACCAGTAGCCTACCCTAGAGCAGGGCAAGTCTCTGCCCTGTTCATGTTGTTAGGACCAGCAGAGTTTGGCACCGAGCAAAATCCTCTATTGCAACCCATTGCTCAGGGGGTCAGTCTGAGCAAAGGTATCAAAAGGCTCGAGTGTGTGACATCAGGGAGGAGGTGGGAACTGACTTCTTTCCAGCCTCCTGGTAGCATTGCCCAACACAGGTTCCCTTGCCCACTGCCTGGAGTCTGACCAGTGAAGGTCCTGTGGTTTCAGCAAAGGTTGTGGCACTGCAGAGATGGAGGTGCTGCTGTTAGAAATGTCAGGGCAGGTCTGGGGAAGAACCAAGTACACATCAGTCTCCTGCTCACATCCATAGTCCCACCTTTAAAAGATTGCACCTGCCTTCGTTATCCTGAAGCTCCTTGTAAAGCCCTTGCTCAGCAAAGTGCTGACAGCATTCTCAGTGCTGTTGCTTCCCTCTCTCCCCAGGAGAGGAGGAGGTTTGCAGGTGGACAGGACAAACCTGCTGCCCAGAGGAGCCAGGACAGGCAAGCTGTCACTTTGCACACCATGCACAGCACGGAGCCCTGCACCAGGGCAGGTTCCTGCCGCTCAGATCTGGCTGGGGATGAGGGGTAGCTCCACCTCCTGCAGGACAGGAGCAGTGCCCCCAGCCTGTAAGGATGGCTCTGCTCACGACAGGCTCCAATATGCACACATGAATATTCACAGCAGCAAAGCAAAACTGTCCCTCATGTGCTCCAAGGTCCCCAGCTGCAGCAAAATGCTGATCTGCACATCCCTGCAGGGGCTGGTCCTCTGACAAGCAGAGGAGACCTGAAGGGGTGCTTGAATATCCCATTTGGCAGGAGTCACCTTCTCTTGCATTTTTTATTTGTGCAAATCTCCTTTCCTGTATCCATTACTCTGTTCCTGTGGCAATGCCAGGAGACCCTGCCATCTCACCCTCAGACACCTTGCCCCAGCTACTGGACATAGAGTTTTCCAGCCTAGAAGTTTTCATCCCTGTAGGGAAGGCAGATGGGCTGAACCCCATCCCCTGCAGAGGAAAGGGTGCACAAATGAATGCATGAATAACATGCTTCCAGGGACGTGTCTGATTTACAGGGACAAACTTCCTTCAAGTCGTACTATTCCAATAATTTCCTTCCCAAAACATCACAGTTACATGTGGGCATTTATATAATGAGACACAAACTGAAAGTTAGTCACATATAGTTGAATATATACATGCCAAATTGAAAATATATATGTGCCAAATTGAGAGGTAGAGGTCAGGAAGATTGAATGTTAATGTAAGCAGAAGGATACTTGGGGAGAGGACAAAAGAGGTGGAGGAGCCTAGCAGAGACAAGGAGACTGGAGTGCCTCTATCTCTCTCCTTGGAATGGCTCGGTGCTTGTGAGAAACTCTGTATGTTTCTCCCCAAAGACCAGCACTGATCAGATCAAAGGACTTGTGTAGGTCATGCAAAACTCAAGATTCAATTAAATCCAGAGTCGTATTGGTTTGCTTTTCCTTGATATCAGGAGAAAAACTAATCACAGTTCTCCCTGGAAGCTTTGATGGGGCACTGGCAGTGCTGACCCTTCAGGGGAGCAAAGCAGGGATCCCTGTAGCTTTCACAGAAGCCATCCAGCCTAGTCCATGCCTAGAGGCACAACCCTCTTTAACCACAGAGTACAGGCAACCTTCCTCACACTGCGTACCTGGATGAGGTACTACTGAGCCCCGAAGCACACATTTCTCTGGGCTTACTTCTCTTGCTGCTGCCATTGTAAGCTGTAAGGCTATCACCATCTCAGCCAGTGTTTGGGGACATGACAGTGACAGACTGCTATGCCACGTTGGCTGATCTGCCACCTGATAGCCACAGGCAGGTCGGCTGTAACCCATCCTATCTCTATGAGACACAGCGGATGCCTTTGAAAAGATTAGGAAGTTAGAGACTTGTGCCACATCCTTAACTCGGACACCCTGAAGTTGCCTTCATAGGCTCAGCCTTTGCCTGCAGAAATACTGGAAGCAGGAGTTGATCCAGTTTGCTTCTCGGTGGGCAACACCCTTGTAGCCCTTGGCTAGCTAATAACTCAGGGCTACAGCCAAGGGGATACCAGTGGCTTTCCAGTAGCTACCTGAGAAGCAAACAGCACCCTTGTAAGAGGGGAACACAAGGACATGCAGGAATCTCACAAAGCAAGCACAGGCAGAACCAGAACACAGACCCTGAGGGGTAAACTTCTGGAAATCAACGCCTAGGACAAGAATTAAACCAACTGTGCTACTTCAATAAGAATTAAAGGTATGACTGAGGGGACACCAAGTCTGCAACCCTGCAGTGTTGTCCTGCCCTGGGATCTGGGGCTGGCTTTCAGTAGCAGGACTTCCAGCCAGTTTCACAGTAGTAGCAGAGCAGAGGATTCCCTGACCTCCAGCTGAAAAAGCTGGATGCTCTTTCAAAGGGATAAATATGTTTCTTGTTTCATCTGCTATCCATCAAGCCACTGTTGGTACCTGGGAAGCACAGAGCTGCCAGGAGAGGTGCCAGCAGATTTCCTTGCTGCCAACTCAGCAGAGAGAAAAGGATAGTTTATCCTTCACCTTAGCACCCACAGAGCCTCCATGCCATTTTTGACCTTGAAACATCAAGCTCAGCTTTGGTTACCCTACAGTCTGGGTTCCTAAAAGATGTGTGAGAAGCCTTAAAAGCAAATGAGAACCAAGTCTTTTTGGCCCCATAGACCCTCCTAATTTTGTTATTGGTGCATTTAAGGAGATAAGCAGAGGTCTACATCCAAGAGCTTTATGGTGATTTTGGGCAGCCACATGTAGTTTAAATAAACACTAGACAAGCGTATACCCATTACAGTTTTTCTGCATATTTTATAAGCAATACAATATCACAGTTAAACTCAGTGCAATCAACTCCAGCAGAGTTTCCATTCAGCATTTCTTTTAGCAATTTAGATAGACCCATGTTGCATTTGGGCTATGGGAGCAGTGAAAAAGATATCACAACAAAGTTCCTTCCATGCAATGGAGAAGTCAGATGCCCTTTATTTAAAAGAAAAAAAACCCTACACTTTTATACAGTAGTTTGTAGAACAAGCATAGACATAATTTCATTGGTGTGAAGAAGGCAACACCCCTTGTAAACATGCTTTTATGAAAACATCACGTCTCTCACATATTCAGCAGGTGTTTAATCCTTGTTATAATTCTTTTCTCTCGTGTTTTCCTTTGAGCAGCCTGAGAAACAAGGCTGCTTTCTCCCTGGCCTCCAACAGTATCCACAGACCTACTATCAGGGCAGTTACAGAATGAACAGGTGAGCAGTAGATCCCATCTTTAGCAAAGGCATTTACCCTCCTCTAGGGATGCAGCAAGTACTCTAGTTCAGGGTGGGACAAAAAAGTCCAGCTGCTGAATTATTGTTTAATTATTGAATTAACACCATGCTATTTCACCCATGCAACCTCTGGAGATGGCAAGTCCAGGCAGCCTGGAAGGCACTCACTTTCACTTGTGGCTGTCCAACCCTGAAGCGTGGCCTCAAGCATTTTGAATCAAGTTATCAAGGGTTCAGCATGAGCCTTTGCTTCAATGCTTTCGAGTAAATTAAAATTTAGTTTTTTCCCACTCAGGGAAAACCTTATTTTCATTTTCTAATCACTTCCAGCCACAAGTAACAGACCCAGTAATGGCACAGCTCAACCTTAATCCCAGGAGGCTATTTACTGGAAATGGAAAGCTCCTATGCTTCCCTGCAAAGCCTGACACCAGGACTGCCTGGCAATGCAAATGCTGCACTAATGGGAACACAGCAACAGCACTGACAGCATAACAGTGGAGAGTAAAAGCACTGACTAGTTTTGCATGGAACAGAGGAACAGGGAGGTGCCTCATTATGAAGGTTAATCTTGCACATTGAAATTTTTATACCATAGCTACTTTCTCATTATTCAACATTAGTCCTCAAAAAGGATGCTCAAGTTGAACAAGAAACAGATGCGAAGATGACTGGTCTGCAATTACAATATAAAGGATTATAAAAGGTCTGGCAAAGAGGCCCCTTATATCATTGTCCCTGCCCATTAAGAAGTCTTTAGCAAGGCTTGTGAAGCTGGTCTTGCATTTAAAGTACGGAAGACAACGTGACTGCTAAGGGTGGTGGGACAGTTGCCAGGAAGCTGCACTTGCAGAAGGCAGTCTCCTCCTGCCTCAGAAATGCTTCTCTGCATGCCTGCTTAGATGAGTGGGGTCTTTTGAAGACAAAGTCATTTATAATTGGTGGCTGAGACACTTAGAAGAGCCATGGTAGCATGGAGATTTGCTCACCCTGGACCAGATCTGGAAAGCTGTACAAAAAGGACTTTCCTCTCCTGAGTGACCAGCATTCAATGACTTGAGGATGAAAAGGAGATGGCATCTGCCTCTCCTCCCCTTTCCCAGAGAGGAGGGCAGCACATAACAGCACAGACCTGCCAAAGCTGCCCTACAGGCTCCAAACTCTGCCAAAAAACTAATCTCAGGTGCAGAGCATCCCCTGGGCTCTCCCGGCCAGTGGGACAAACTCCACACACAACTCTTCAGACTACACAGAAGACTTGAAAAAAGAATGGTTTTTTCGGTGTGACAAGACCCCAAATGCTCAAATGCATTACCTCAGGCTCTTCTGGCAGGTAGGGAATTAATGAGAAAAATCCCAGGGCCCACAGCTTTCTTGACTCCAGCTTGCACTCCAAGATGAAGGCAATTATATGGAGATAAATGAAAACAAAGAAACTGCAACTCTTTATAAGAAGCTGATGTGTGCCAAGCTGAGGTCTCCTGTGAGGTACTTTCATGATGTGTGTGTACAGCCATAAAGACAAAAAAAAACATATTTAGATTTCATCCAGTAGCCTAATTATTCTTAATTAAATGCAACTGGGACTAACAAAATTAAGTAAGAAGTGCAGATTTTAATGACATCACGAGACTACTCAAAATTTATTTTTAAAATCTTCCATGCCTTAAATGCTCTGGGATACTTAACCTGTGAAATCATCATGAAAGATGTTATCTTGAACTCAACTGGTCTAGTCCTCAGTCTTGGCTTTGGTCTGAAACTCACCCCAAGGAGACACAGCTTTCTTACATCGCTTTTGGCACCACCTTAGGAATGCAGACAGTGAGCACAGGGACAGTTTGACTTAGGGACAGCTGGGTCTGATTAATGCTTAGATGCTTCACTGAACTGTGCAGTTTGGAATGAATCTGTGGCAATCCCGTGTATGTTTTCTAGGGAAAATGCCTCCAATCCTCACCCAGCACGGAGTGATGCACACAGTGACAGCCCTGCAAGATCCCATGCTGGGTGCAGGAGCAAGGGGAGGGCTGCTCCCCTGAGCCAGCCCAGAACACAACCATCACCACCAGGATCACACAGCAGAAGTGATCTCAAACACCTGGGACACAAAGAAAAATAGAACTGCAGTTTCTCCCACCAGCTGGAGGTCTGCTTCTCCAGGCTGGGGGCTGTGGGACAGGGCTTGTATCAGGCCTCTGGCTCCCTTGCTGAGAAGAGGACAGCAGTTCTTACTCAATTCCTGTGAGCTGCCCTGTATCTGCACCAGCTAGAGGTCACTCTGTTAATCACTCCTGTTTGATGTGTTTCTCATGCCAATAGGAGGGGTCCCCTGCCTCTCCCAAGCCAAGGCTGGGTGGGATAAGATTGCAGTTCCCAGCCACACAAACATAAGCAATGCTCATGGTTTAGGAGATACACTCAGCTCTGATGAGAGCCTGGAATAATTCACTTGAGCCACTTGAGACTGGATCCAGAGTGACACCACTCCAGCCCTTAACTTTGGAGCTGATGCCCTCTGTGTAGGCTGGAAGGTGATGCTGTTTGATTAAGGTTAACAAGCATTAGAAAGCTCACTCAGTGCACTGAGGAGCCCACACCTTCTCGGCTACTCAGGCCATCAAACACTCTATGACCTCTGCACTAACCAGAGGGACTCACCCCACAAGGCTATGGGGATCCTTGCACAACTCCTGCAGCACTCCAGGCAGTGGTGGGGCTCAGCTACCTGCTGCCCTGTTCAAACCAACCTCTCTCTGGCCTCAAAGCACTTGACTGCTGCAAAGCCCAGGCAATTTTCTAAGCCACTGACCTGGACCAAACTCTCCCTAGTCCTTGGTGCTGACTGGCTTTTCCAACAAGAGACTGTGGTGATAATTGCTATAGCAGCAAGTCCACTAGTGAAGCAGAAAATAAGCAAACTTTATCAAGGTAGTAAATGATGGAGAAAACGCCATTCCCTTAGGTGGTGAGAGAAATAACATCAGCAGCAGGACCAGCATCATACTGGAGCAGGGTGGGAGGAACGGTAGTTAGCTGGTTATCCCATCTCTTGCCTCAGCAGGACATACGTTTTTAGCACTGGCTTCATTACCAGGAGCAAGTTACTCTGTACATCATAATTCTCTTGCCTGGCTTGAGCCACCTTACAACCTAGCTAGTGCTTATTTCCCTCTCTTACCTAAAAGACAAATTATCACACGGGCATAGAACAGGCCAGGCAGGGAGTTATGACTACATGAACCACTGCAGGGGGATGTGCAAGAAGGGTTTGACCTGGTGCCCCAGGGAGAGCAGTTTTCAAACTCAGCAGGACCAAGCTGTTTGTCTTGCATAGCCAAGGGACCACAGGGCAGGCTGCATAGGGAACGGATCACTTACCTCAGCAGCCAAGGAGAGCTGTGGTGAGTAGCACCTACATAGAAAGGATGCAAAAGCCTCCCAGTCCCACACAGCTGCAGCAAAGGCAGCCTAAAAATCACTCACCATGGCAAATACGTCAAGCTCTGGCAGAACCTGTGATAATTTGACTGGCTATTTTCACCTTTTTGTCACCTCAAAAAAGCAGATGACACCAGTGCTCACTGCCATAGCCCCCACAGTGGGGCACATCTCCCCACAGACCATGCACAGGACTCACATTAAGGGAGGCATAGGAGCAGAAAAAAGTCCTGCTCCCCCCACAGCTCAGGAAAAGCAACCAGTGCTGGAGCCCAGGTTATGCTCTGCCTCTTACAAGGGGAATAACTCAGCTAATGAGATCTTTTAATATTAATGGGACAAATCAGTATTAGCAGCTGAGGCTGCAGAGCTGCAACAGAGGTGGGTGTGGAGGCTCTCCAGCCATCTCACCTGGGGATGCCTGGGCTCTCCTGTTTGTAGTAGACTCCCTGTTTCCATGGTCAGCAGCAGGATCTAATGTCCCCCCTCATCACAGCCACCAGACCTGAGGTGCCTCAGGCCTTGCAGAGGACCTGGGTGGGCACTGGGTAGAAGCTTCATTGTTGGGATCTGGGAGAACTTCTGGTGTACAGCCTGACTTCGGAGCCTGTGATTCCTCTTCATGCTACAGAGCATTTTGGACACACCAGGATAGCAGGAAACACCATGGTGTGTTCAGGGATTTTCTTTTGGGTCCATTTTTAATAGAGGTATTTATCAACATTACTATCCCAAGTGAACTCAAACGCTGGAATCATGCAGAAGCATCTGGGAATGTGTGCCAGGAAAAGGGGATTTACAACAAAATTAGTTTCATTTTAATCTCAGTTTTTCTCTTTGCACTCTGTAGATTCAATTGACACATTCCTGATAGAGGCATAAAGCCTGACATGAGGAGCTTATGTCAGCATAAAATGTCCAATCATCAAGACTGTGAGCAGCAGCCCACATCTTTTCTCATGCTCAGGCTCCAAAAAATGTCTGCTCCAATATTTTTACATGCCAGACTCAAACACATATGCTGCATAGTTGCTCCTACATGACCAATAATCTGGGCTTCAGGGGAAGTCAAATAAAATGTAAGTCAAGTAGAATAAGAAACTTCAGTCCTTCCACCTCCAGCAGAACTTGTTCATGGCTGGTCCTCAAGAAAAAAAAAAAAAAAAAAAACAGGCACAGCACCTACTTTTCTTACTTTTTATATAAAATGGACATTTACATACATTTTCTTTTGCAAAGACTTTGAGCATAACTCCTTGATGCGAAATCTAGCCATAAATCCCATCGTGAAAAAAACAAAGACTTTGCAAATTCCTGCATCACTGACATACATCCAGCTGCTGCTGAGTAAATTAATTTTTAAAATATTTTTAATCCACGGGCTGTTTTCTTATGGTTTTGTTTTTGTTTGTTTTTGTTTTCCTTTTTAAAAAGATATGCACAGCCAATTTAAAAAAATAGATACAGAAATAAGAACCATATGAACAACAGGCAATGCAAACAACTTCTGCATGAGAGGAACACGCAGCGTGACATCCACTTCGCGCAGAGATTTCTACAGTAATACAGTTGTAGAAGCCGTAACTTTTACAGAGGATACCACTGGGGGTATTTTCCAGAAGAAAAAAATTTCAGCAAGTCAGTACAAACATGGCAATGAACTTGTGCATGAAGTTATCAAGGTTACCTGAAGCAACTTTGCCACATTAAAACACCAGTGAATGCCAAGCGCTTTTTTTTTTATTTTACTTTTTTTTTTCTCTTTTGCTGCTGGGTTTAAATGTTCATGAAAGCAAAATGGTGCATTTTGAAATTGCTGCAACAGACTGAAGGTTGAGGGAAAAGCCCTCTAAGGGCTAATTTTTTTGAAAGATTGTATATGATTGCATATATGAAAGATAGAAATTGAGCACTTGGTCAACTTAATCACATAAAGATTGAAAAGACTTAAGCATACACCAGCTGTTTCAATGAGTTGGAGGACAAGTGGGGCAAAGGACCATATAATAATATTCCAAATTGCTTAATTAATAAATTAGACTGAGAATTATCTTCTTTCACCAAATATTGTACACCATATCTGGCCTGGTTTCTGTAACTGGAGAAGCTTTCATAGTTCTTAGATCATTTTAGGGGTTTCCAGCCTCCCCTGCAAATTAGGCTCTTTACTTTGAATTTTTTATACTTCTTTCTTCCCCCGTACATGCATGCACAGCCCCCTGTCCTCCATGAGATCTCTGGAATGAAGGCCATTTGCACTCCTGCATTCACAAAACAAACTGCCTACACATTTGCAAGAAAATCTAGTCCAAGGAGTCCATGAGAGAAAGAAAATGCCCCACACTGCATCATTTATCCTGGGGGACAGAAAAGGGACAGTAGCAAAGAATGCTGGAATGTAAATAAGCAATAAAATAAAATCCATCAGCTGCAAATATTATTCATGGGGAAAGGAAAAAGCAACACAATTATTATGTTTCTCATTTAAGATTAAAATGCACAGTGAGTACATGAGAGTCCTGTCTAACCAGCTTTCCATTAATTCTCTGCTTTAAAATCAGTGAGCACTGAGGTTTAGCCAATGCAACTTGCAGAGAGCATGGACTCTCCTGCACCAGGCAGATCTTCAGCCATTTGTTAATTTGCAATCTCTGCTAACCATGCTGGGCACTGGAGCTGGCAGAAAACAATGTGTTTATAACTCATTATTTTAGAAGCTGTGCAATGCTAGAGGAAGAGAACACTTCCTATGATGTATTAAGATAATATAAAGTTATCACAAGGTAAGTTGCTCAATTTATCTTTCACAATAGCATTCCATTTTGGTGGAGGTAACCCATTTCATATTATACTCTGTTCTTCTTTGCCTGCAATAACCCTTTGACATGATTAATGCCCTGAACAAATACAGGGCTTCAGCATGGGTGCCTGCAGGACAGGGAGTCAGCTCAAAACTTCACAAGGGTTTAACTGCTTTGGTAGCCCATGGTCTGAGTCATTCTCCAAATCTGCTGCCAGTCTGCAGCCTGTCATCCTGCATAGATGGGGTATAAAGTGCTGGTTCAGGAACGTGGGCTTCATTATTGAGCTCTCCTCTATCCCAAACTACCATAAACCCAGCTCCAAAATGTGGAGAGCTGCTCAGCTTTACACATAAATGTAAATTGATTCAACTGGCATTAAGTCCCTGGATATGTTATCTGCCCGATTCAGGCAAGTGAATACGTCTTGCCTGCCAAGCAAACCACCTCCCTTACAGGGAGCATGGTCTCCTCTTTCTCCATCTTCTGCAAGTAAGACAGTGCTGCACAAATGGTAATCAATCCTTCTCCAGGATCTGGGAGGGGATCCAAAGCTATACTGTACTTCCACACATACACCAGTTTTAGGGGGCTTTGATCAGGTTTTAGGACAAGCAGGAGACAGGAATTTCTACCAGGTCTCTCAGGAAAGACAAACTAAGATTTATGCTGAAGTTAAAAACATAAGTCTTCCCCCTCACGAAGCATTGCTATAAAAAATACAATTTCTGTATTTGAAAAAATATGTTTCATTAGCCACTATTTAAAGCCACAAACTGCAGCGAGGCCTGTGGAATATATAGTATTTATTTAATATATCTTTATGAGGCAAAGTTTATAGTTGATACACATTTTTAAAGGAGGCTTATCTCCCCCCACACTACCCCCCAGGCTTCACCTGGCTGTTAGAGCACTCTGCAGATGCCTCTTCCCTGGGGGGTTTTGCACAGTACCACTGTCAGGGCTGCAACAAACATTGTTCTGCCAGCCCCCAAATTCACTGCACCACAGCCAGCCTGGGCACAGGAGGCTTTGGGAAGCTGCTCCAAAGACAGGATCACCTTGGGGACGGGTAGAGAGCTTTCTGGTCCAGGTACCTCTGAATATCCCAGTAAGGAACCATCTACAAACTTGCAGTGCATGCCAGGGAACTGACTGCAGTCAGAGGCCATTTAAGCTTTGGTTTCCCCATCCCATGGGACTGTGCTGGCATGATGCCACACCTCCTCCTGGCCATCCTGGCTGCCCAGAGGTGTGCAAAGCTACTCTCTGCAAGGCAGCCAGCAGAGCACCTGCACTGGGGACCTGCAGAAATGTCAGTTCAACCAGTCCACAGCCACAATAGTCGTGTGAAAAAACAAGAGAGGGTTGCTGACCCAGCCCCAGGAGATCAAACCTGCCCCTGCCCCAAAAACTCAACAGTAAAATAACTTATTCTGATCCCAGTATTCCCCTGGGAAGCTGGTTTGTAGGGAGAGAGCCCAAACACTTGTGGTGCCACCTCTTCCCCCAGCAGTCTTTCTATTCTGCGCTGCTGTAGCTGGCTGGTCTCCTTGGCCAGTGGGGACTAGTCCAGCCTGGTCTCAGTGGGTGCACAGCCATGGCTCTGGCAGGTCCATAAACCCTGGCAGGGCAGACAACTGCACCTGGATTCCCTCTGAGCTCCAAAAGCAGTTGGAGTCACATCAATAATTCATCAGTAATTTGACCACCACCTTCAGCAAGACACCACACTTTTCAAATGAAACCAGCACATGGCTGAATCATCCTACTGAGGGAATTTGGAGCATGCTGAGGTGCCATGGCCAGCTAAATCTGGGCACCACAGGGTTGCCTGCCACACAGGCTTTTCCTCACAGCTGTGTTTTAAGGCACTGCACACCTAACTGGACTGTACTAATAATGCCAAACCCTTGGGCTGCTGGCCACAGTCAAGCCTGAACAAAACAACTTTTCTAGCAGTTTAGCGCTGCAAGAGGAACAAAGTGATGACCTACCCTGATGTCCAAACCCAAAGGCATGAAGCAGGATCCCGCTAACAATCCCTGTGAACTGGTGCAAACCCCGCTGGAAGCAGCAGAAGTGCTGCTATTGCAGCGCTAGTGTGGTCCAATGTGCTTGGCAGCCTCTTGCCTTAGAATCATGAGAGGGAATTATTCCAGCATGCCTCACTGGTACTTCCTTTTTCTAACTTCAGACAATATGAGTCACAATGCCCAACCATGTAGCCAACTGTGAAGGATATTGCCCAATTCGTATAAAACAGAGAAAATATATTAATTATTTGAATATTATAAGTTAAATAAATAAAGCTCAAAAATAAAAGCCCCAGTTCTGAAGAGAATTTGTTTCCCCACATCAGTATTTAAAAATATAGATTTATGATGGATCAGCTATAGCTAATTTTCTGTATCTCTTAGGGGAGTGGTGAGAACTCTTTGACCAAGTATTTTGTCAGTGTTACCACCATGACAAATGGGCTTTGTCCCTGCACACCCATAAAAGAGCCTCCTTCGTACCTTTCCAGGCTAGGAAATGTTCCCTAATCCCTCTGTGGCTTTACTTCACATCCTATATTGATTAAATAGGTTAGTTGTTTTCCATACTGGGGACTGAGCAGGAGAAAAAGTAATCCTAGAGCTTCCCATTGCCTTTGGATGCTTCAACGTTTTTCAGAGTAATAATTATTTGGCCTGGAGGGAGAGGTCAAAGGGTAAAGCTATATGATATTCGACAAAAGTGACATCGTGAACCTGAATTACTACAAAATTATTGTCTAATGAGTAAAACATTCAGGCTAGGTTTTCCCTCAAAGGATCATCTGTCCTACTTGTAGAATCATCCTTCCAGGGTGATATTTAATTAGTTTCCCCTTTCTTTAGAATAATTTTTCAAGTCACATTTAGAGCTGTAAAAGTGATCACCATTTCCTCAGCATTAACCCCTCGGAACCTTTTCGATGTGACCATTATGACCATCTTTCCTGTCTCTGCAGCACTTGCAATGAAGCCCATCAGTGGTGCTCTACATGGATGAGGTGAGCCTGTGTGGAGCAACAGGAGGTGCTACTTCACCCCTGCTGCAATGAATGAGTGCTTTGTCTCCATGGTTTCCCTGGTGACAACCAAGATATTGAAGGTACATGTCCCACCACACTCCCAGCGTGACTAACTTGGGCTCAGCCTAGACATAAGTCTTGATTAAAGGAAGGTTTTCATTTATGCTTCAGCCTGTCCCACATGATCCAAGTGACTCCTGTAACTTTGATTGAACCTAAGCATGCAGTAGAAGTCTGCCTTCCATAATTCTGAGTCCTATCAAAGTTCTTTTAGCATCACTCTGAGCAACAGGCTTCCACCATACTCTTCTCCAAGGGGCATGAGTGTCATTCTGCTGGTGACTGATTGCTATGTTTGGTCTTTCTCCTGGACTTCTTGAAACCGTTTCTCCAAGCGATCCAGTTTGGCCAGATTCTCCTTCAGCAGCTTGCTATTTGGAACCAGTTGTAAGGCTTTCTCATAGTAGTCACGGGCAGTGATGTAGCTCCCCTGCAAAGAAAATGAGAGGTAAGTCTCATTCACATTCAACACAGAAAGTTCATTCTGAGGGTAAAGTGAAAAACGTAATACAGGGGAAACAAGAGTTTAAAAAACCTGACATTGTTGGTTTACAAAAATACTTCTTTATGAAATAGATCACCAAGCACTGTTAACCTAAATGTGATGAAACTCAACAGCAAGAAATAGCTTTTACATTTTTCTGTAATGTTGCACCAGAAGAGTTAATTTTACTCAGCAACAGGATAGCTTAAGGACATCACACAATGTGACTCCTTAAGACCAAATCATAATGATATGCTAAAGTATTCAAAAGAATAAGCAACCACAGGGTACGATGTCTATTTCCATAATTTTATGCCAGTATTCTGCATTAGATATCTTTATTAAATTAATTAGGTAGAGAAGAACCTTAAAAGTCAAATCATGGTGACATTTTTCTAAGGTAGGTCAACAACTGAAGCAGGAAAGCTTTAGAGAGGAGCAGGTTGTTCCTTGCAGCCTGCACTCCCACAATATGAGATTTGCTTTACCAAGCAACCTGGTTGAGAAATCTGGCTGGAGTGAAGAGACTTCCCTCCTTTTTGGATAAAATATGTCAAGGGACTTGCTGTTCATAAACATGCCACTCTTGGCAGTCTGAAATCATTTAGCTTTTTGTCCTGAGTCATAGCTTCTGCACCTGGCAGCTTAAGGAAAACCAAAACTGTCAAACCTTGATGTGCTCGATGCCTCCCATATTCATCCATGCCTGTGCTTGGTCTGGGTTGAGTTCCACAGCCCGTTTATAGCTCTAGAGAAACATGAAGCATTTCTAGGTTAAGATGCTGATTCTTTAAACAAAACCAGTGCTGGAGGGGAAAGAGAAAAGCAGTTTCCTCTCCTGAAGCCATTCGAAATGCAATTCAAATTCCTCTCATATGCAATGCACAAAGTGAATTTCAGTTTCTTTCCAGAAGAGGCGTAGAATGTACTGCTTCATGGCTCAGTTCATCTCACAGGTTTTCCCTGCCAATGTGTGCTTTTCCTGCACTGTGAGAAGAGCCACACTTGTGACTCTGTCCCAGCCCCCTGCACCACTGGGGTCTCCTGCACATCAAGGTCATTTCCTTAGGCAGTGCCAAACACAATGCCTGCCAACTACAAGCTAGGTGGTTGCTCTTTATCTGCAAGGCTTTAATTTGGAGCTAGTGGCACACTCTGGTACAGCCACTTGTGTGGAGACTCCACAAGGACCTGAGGCCAGTGCTTTTCCTCCCCATTGACACTGAGTGTGGGAGAAGAAGCAATTAGGACGTTGTGGTGTCTGTCAAACAGCACTGTTTTTGCATTGTCACAACAGGAAAGGATTTTCAAATCAGGATTAAACATCTCTAGGAATATTGAAAATATTCAGAACAGTCCAAGTATTTTTTTTTATGCATCAGAGAATAATGGAATGGTTCAGGTTGGGAGGGACTTTAAAGATTATCTATTTCCAGCTCCCCTCCTACAGGCATTGACAACTTCCACTAGACCAGGTAGCTTCTGCACTATTAATGCTAAGATGATTTCTGAGCTATCAAACATCCTACTTCACAGATAAGTCAACCTCTCAGTTACTGGCTTCTGAGGTGAGATATAACAACATGCTGAGCTCTCACAGGACCCCAAGCTTCCAGCTAAGCCACCTGGAGCTGGTCACTCTCAGCAAGAGGGTTGGCGCTGGATAGAGCAAGAGTCAATTTCATCATAATTCGTACTTCTCAGAGCAGGGAGCGGTATTTCCATACAGGAATGAGGAAAAAACCTGCAATTAAGTGTGGTAAAGTTAGCTGCCTTATAGCATTCTCTGAACCAGTGATGGAGTCCCTAAGGCCAACAGCCAAGGGTGAATGAACCAGGAAGTTTCACACACATTGAACAAACTCTATCTTTTAGCCTTTAAAACCACCAGTAGGTCTCAGAGCAGTCATACCTCAAAAGCCTTGTCAAGGAGATTCTGTTCTCTTAGCTGGTTTCCTTTAGTGAAAAAGAGCTCTGATATGACTTTTGGATCCTTTGGTTTTAGCTGAAGCGCTTTTTCTATAGCTTCAAGTGCCTGTGAAAAAGCAAGAGGACATTGTGTGCCTTCCATTGAGTGCCTTCCCACTTTTCATTCTTTTCTCACTGCTATGGACTTCCAGCATAAGAATCATCTTCCTCCTTCCCTTGTTTGCCCTACATCATTAACACACAGGGAAATGAGATTTTCCAATGCCTGGGGCTGATGGGCAGTGGGGCTGACAGCAGCAGGAGGTGTAAGTGATAAGAAAATGACACTGCTTATCTTCAGTCCTAGTATGTAGATAAACTGAAGGTTTTAGGGAAGAAATAATCTACTGAGTATGTGCTGAGGCACGTGACACATCCCCAGAGAGATGGAGTGTAAAATTGAACCTGAGCTCTGTGTGTGAGCCCTTGGGACAGGGTATCCCATGCCATGGTACCTTGGCATAGAGCTCCTGCTTGCTGTAGATGGCTGACAGAAGGCGGTAGCACTCCAGACACTCTGCATCCTCATTAAGGATGTGGTTCGTCATCTTTTCAGCTTCCTTCGTCCGCCCCATCATCGCCAGAACCTGAGCCTATAACAGAGCCATGTTATGAAGTGTAATGCTCTGGAAAAGCTCAGCCCTCTGTCACACACTGGGCTGTACCCAGTGGCAGCTGCTCCCCTGTGGCGGCCCTGCCCTGGCCCCATGCTCACCAGCGCCAGTCGGATGTCCTTGTTGGAAGGCTGCAGCCCTGCCGCTTCCCTGTAAACCTGCAGCGCCTCTTCATATCGCCCCGTGTTGTAATACAGAGCCCCCAGCGGGGACAGGATCTCAGCCTTCCGGGAGACCTTCAGTGCCCTGCAGTTTGGAAGAAAAGGATGCTTCAAGGTGGGGTGAGGAGCAAAGTAGAAGAGTGAGGTGGACTTGTGCTGGGATGGAAAACCAAAGCTCTGCACCATCCCAACCTGGGAAGCACAAATTTCGAGTTCTGGGGAGGGATTGTCATCGTTATCTTCATCTCTTGATGTATGATTGACTATGAACCACTGAATATAGAACTATCAAAATTAAGAATGTTACACCTGTAGTACATCACAAGCCGCCTACAAGTTAAAAAGAGTAGGTTCCTACTGTGCAGCTCATTTCAATTATTACTAAGAATTATTTCCACCTGCAGAAATTAATGTAGGTCTCCCACCACACAAGCAGAATTTGCTACCCTACAGGCAATTTGGAACCTCCTTTCTCTGGAATCCAGGGGAATTAATATCCATCCCAAGTATTTAGTGTTACCCCACTTTGACACTTCACAGATTTCTGTCTAGTAATTAAGGATGAAAGACATCGGTGTCCCTTCTTGAACTCATCTCTGCTGCAGAACTTGCTGAGAGCTATTGTTAGGGAATGTGGCCACAGCCGTAATTCCTCTAACCACCTGAGAAGGAGAAGGAGCCGTCTCCAAAGTGCCCATAAGCCTGCAGCAGGGGTGGGGATGGTTGACAGTGATGAAACCTGGAGAACGTGAGCACAAACCTATATGCCAAAAATTAAGGCAAACATACTCCCACCCAATCCGTCCAGCTGCATGCCAGGAGTCATGGCCTGACAGCTGGAAGACTGCTGGGAAGGGCCAGAGTTCCTAATGGTGCCAAGAGTTTGGAGCTGAGCTGTGCAGCACTTGTGGCTGTTACTGCAGCAACCACAGACCACCTTCAAGCAGGGTGGGAGTTGTGGTAATACAGCCTGCTCCTGCCACTAAGAAACCTCCAAATTTATCATCAAAGCATCCCCCCAGCCAAAAGCAGCAGTGTCCATCCTGGGGGCTTGGGAATAGTCCAGTGAAATCAACACTGCCTGAGCCCATACTGCCTTTCTGAGCACTCCCCAAAAATAGCCAAATCTAGCTTCAAACAGATGAAGAATGAAAGGAGGAAACCCCATGTGTGCACTGATACGTCTGCATATCAGAATCTCTTTAGCAGAGACAAGTCACACAGGGGCAGGAGGATATCCTCTGTCTCCCACCCCAAACCCTCACCTCTTATACCACACTTCAGCCTCTTTGTTCTGCCCCAGGGAGCGGTGAAGCCTGCCCAGGTTCACCATGGCCACATGGTGAGCAGGGCTCAGGAGGATGGCCTTCCTGTAGTGGGACATGGCTCTCTCAGGAGACCCTGGAAAGAAAAACAGCCATTACACCAGAAAAAAAACCTGTTCATCAGAAAAACCCTGTCTCAAACTCAGCACACAGTAATGTTCTGGCTTTCTTTCTTCTATTGCTCTATGCATGGAAACATTTTGAGAAAGAAATCCTGCCTCAGCATTTTGAATCTAAGTGTAAGAGAAATTTTGAATCTAAGAGTAAAAGAAATCGCTGTCAAAACTAATACTTAGGTCCCAATACTCAGAGATGATCCTGAGAAATAGATTTTCTAGGGGTGGGTTTTTTGCAAGTTGAGGATACAGTCACAACAAGATGACTCCTGACTGAAAGCACCCTCTTGATCATGCAGCAGTGGGATCACAACCCCTGTGCTAAGGACAGAGCCCACCTCAGAGAAGGGGCTGGGGCATATCTGCTATCCCCTGGTGGAGCATCCCTTCACCCTGGCCCCTGGAGAAACAGGCAATGAAGAATGAAGAACAAATGTCACAGTATTCCCCACAACACCACCAGAACTGCAAATAGTTTCAGCCCTCTCCAAACAGAGATTATTCCCTCCTCCTCTGCTGTGTTGCTCTGAGCTCCAGCTCAGTCTCTGTGTATTGCTCAACAGGACTAGGAGTAGCTGCCAGGGACCAGCTAATTCCCACTCAGGGCAATAAATCCTAGAGCAGAGGTGTCCAGGTGCCTATTTTGGAGCACGCAGGCACCGTCTTTGTGCTGCATAGGAGCCATTGGGTGGCACTACTTCACTGTGTGAAAATGTGCAAGGTGCTGCAGCCCATGACATCACCGAGCACTACAACAAAATACAAGCAAAAAGAGAGGTGCAAGATCAACGCACCTGAACTTTATACCCCAATGCCTAAAGTTCTGCTTTTAATATCGTATTTTTATTTAGTTAAATAATGTTAAGTATAAAGTTCCAGCATTTCAACAATGTAAATATTGCACTTTTATCCCAGGGTTCATTTAATTGAGTTGCAAACTCCAGACCAGATAATCTCCTGATGAAAACCAATACTCAAAGAGCTTTGTCCACCAACAAAGCTTCTCAGTGTTGGCATTTTTTAAACCGATTCACTTCACAATGCATTAAATTCCATTTCGAGCTGGGAAACAGATCTTGGAAACAGCCAGTACCATGCTGGGGCACTGAACATGCTGCTGTAGGAATTTTGTTTTCATAGCTTCACACATCTAGTTTGATTTTTTTGAGACCAACTTAAAAGATACATGGACACATCTCAGCATCTCCTTTAAGGATGTGAGGAGGAACATCTGTGGAGAGGTTTAGGAGTGTTCAAGATTCACCCAAGCTGAGGACGTGTTGTTCAAGCTACGACTTTTTCAAAACATCCAGCAGCAGCCTCAATCTTTCCCCACCACTGAGCAGGCAGATGTTTTTGAAAATTATATCTACAAAACATCCTGGGAAGCAGCTGTGCATGCACTTCAATCCCTCAGCCACCAGAGCCCCCCCTGCTCAGCTCACAGGGGTAATGTGCATCGTTAAGGGAGACACACTGCATGTCTGTGACCACGGCAGAGCTGTCTGGAGTTGTGGCTCCCCAGAGCCAACACTTGCTGGAGGCTTGCTGCACAAAATGCTGCAAGTTAATTGACGTGGGGCTTCACAGCATCTCCCTGTGCCGCCAGCGAAAAGCGCAGCCTGTGACAGGCTCACCACCAGGCACTTCCTTCACGCCTTGTCATGTCTCTAGGAGGGTTATTGACACATCATGCCCCAAGTATCAAAAGTCAGTGGGATTTTTTTCCAGTTGTTTGTCTGTAGGGAAGCGTAGGAGTAAACCAGGAAATAATAGTTTTGACTTTGGCAGAGTACACAAGTGCAAAAACCAGAAAGTGCTCTGCACTACATTTGAACCACAAATTTTGGCAGGAATAGGACAATTTATCTGGGTTGGCAAGCAAAGATGAGTGCAACATCAGAGAGAAATTACTCAGGATTTTTTATTATTTGCAAGCTTGAATTTTGCCAGAGCCCGAATTCAGAACCTGAATCTCTTTTGCTTTTGCTCTTTTGATTATAAACACTGATTCCAGTTTTGTATTTGTTTCACACTGATACTACAGAAGAGTGATGGCCAAGTGTCAGCTCAGAGGCAGAAGAGCCAATTGCAGACTGACAGACACCATCATCCCTTCTTCCCAAGCACCACTGGAGCTGGGCACATGTGATGGGGAAAGAATGAGTGGCAACCACACACTTCAAGACTACACAATTTCATCACTGAGTCTTGGCTCTGCTCTGGAGGGACCACAGTGAGACAACAGCCAGTTTCCACTAGTCATTTGTTAATCTGAGCCTTGCTTATAAAGCTGTCAATAAAAGGTGGCAATTAAAGTGATGCTTCTGTTGTTGTTATGTTAATGCCAGAAAGTTCCAAGGAAGTTGGATAAGAACCAGGAGCCCAGAAAAAAAAAAAAGGATGCCCTTACAGAGCTGCCCTAAAATCAATTCACCCCACAGTGTGTAAGGTTTTGTTTTCATAGATGATTGTGGTTTAAAAGCCCTATGTGGTGGCACTCAAGCCTTACAAAGAGCTGCTTTGTCACAAAGTGGGGCTGCACGTGCTCCAAAGACCATAACGATCCAGTTGTGTGCCTGTGATTTGATTTGATGTGGCCATGTCTTGCTGGAAAAAAGGCAGTACTGTCAGGGTGCTGCCCAGCTCACACTGAAGAGGGCAACTGCCTGTGTGAAGATGGTGAGAAACATTGAAGGGAACAGCAGGGCTGAAGGCTCCTGCTGCACAGTGCCTGCACTGATTACAAATTCCAGTGTGCTGTGCCCTCTCAGCAGCACAGGGATATTTATTTCCAAGCTACCATGGAGGCACATCTATTGCCTTGGAAGCTTTTGGCACTCTTTTAGATGTGTACAGCTGAATAAAATAAATCAAAGCAAAGAAGGCAGAGAGGGAAAAATCTCTTGCTCCCTCTCACTTACCAGTATCAACCAGGAAAACACCATAGTTGTTATGCAGATCGGAGCTCTCTGGACAATTCTCTATGCCAGCCTTATAGACCTCCTCAGCTTCCTTAAGCCGTTCCTTGAAAGAGAAGATTTCTCAGCCATGGCAGAAAGGTTCAGCACCATTTGCTGCACACCTTTTCAGCACCATTTGCTGCACACCTGCATCTTGTGACAAGTCCCTTGCTGCACAGCAAGCTTGGGGAATCCACAACCACCCCACCTTCCAAGAGGCCAAAATTTTACCCCATGGCACGGATGTGATATAGCTGCCATCTGGTATCCCAGAGCAATTCAGACAGCTTTTCCCCATGCCTTTGTCACCTGTGAAACACCTGGAAAAGGTGGTGCCTGTGCAATGCCAGTGAGCCCCCAGCTGGCACACACCCAGCCAGGAAAAACACAGCAACAGGGATTGGGTTGGCTCTGTTGAGAAGTATCTGTCATCTGGGAGATGATACGTTCTAATTTATTTGTTTAATGAGCATCTCACTGACTAACTTTTCCCCTCTGGAGCTCTCCTGTTCTTTCCTTAAGCAGGGAGGAAAATATAAGCAATGAAAGCTTATGTGTGATGGCTAGGGAGAGAGTGCAGGGGGATAAAGGTAGCTGGAGAAAGACAGGATGGTGAAAGAGTGGGGGAAATCTGACAGATTCAGATTAAAACCAGGTGTTGTCAGTGTGTGAGGTGTAGTCCACTGGGACTGATGGGACATGCCACCATGCTGATTCCCCGGATGCACTGAGCTCTCATTTTCCATGCTGCTGAAAATTTCTAGAAAATACAGATCTTTTCTTTGGGAACACTCTGCCTACCAAAAGCACCCTACTGGCTGGGTTCTGTCTAGCCTAAGCCATGGGCAGCCTGGTTCTGAAATAAGAATTCCTGAAAACAAGACTCCTTTGGATAAAAGAGCAACTTTAAAAGGTTTCTACTTCACTGCAGTCAGACCATGTGTGCTCACTGCCTGCATGCTCACCAGCACGGGTGCCTTCCTTCCCCCCTGCTCTCAGAGCTTGGCTGTCGGGTGTGTTTGTGGAAGGAGGCTGTGAACAGAAGAGACAAGCACAGTGCAGAGGGGTGTCAGGCAAGCCTCCAGCACCAAAGATGCTTTTCTCAATTCCTCCCTTCCCACTGAGCAGCACAGCCCTACAGCAACAAACTCCACAGCCTCCTGATGAAGCTCCCAAGCAAAATCAGCCAACTGGCTCTTCACTGAGGAGGCCCTGGAGCCCCAGGTTTGGGAGGGAATCCACACTGAAATAAGAGGTTGGTCCGCTCCCAGCTATGGATTCTCCTCAAAGTCTGCAAATGGCAGAGCCCCCCTGGGCTTTCCCTGGATTTAAAATCTGTACCTGCCAGCAGCTTTTGCTCCACAGCTGCTTGATGTGAGGACTCTTTTCTCACCTCCTATTTCAGAACTGTTGAGCTGGAATAAATTGCACTGAAAGAGTATGACTTGATCTCAGAATCACACAGTTTGCCACAGTTAAGTCCCTTCACATTTACATGATAAAGGTCAGCCAGCAAAAAAGATAAGTGTGCCATAAAGCACAGAAACATGTTTTTAAAAAGTGCTTAACTTCGGAAATTTTGGATAAATTGATGTGAATTTGACATTATCCTGCAGAGTCAGGAAAAGTGAAGTGATCATCAGGACTGACTAAATTGAAGAGCAATTTTTTGGTGCATATTTTCCAAGATTTATGTATTACTTTCTTTTCCTCTGCTTTTAATTTTCAGCCAATGAATGCAGCTTTGTATGCACGTACATCAGCTTATTTTATTTACTGATCATAAACCAAATTTTTAAAGCAAGGAAGGGCTGTGTTAAACTGGATTAGAGTGTTTAATGTCAAAATATTCACCAATATTGATCACTTTTAACACTTATATAGTGGTTGCATTGCTTTTTTGGCATCTAACATCCTGACCTTGCATGCCTCAGGCTCATTGCCCAGTTTAACAAAGTGCTTGCATTAAGCACAGTCAGAAAGTGGCAAGGGTGGAACCTGCTATTCCTGCCAGAGCTTTCCCTCCTCACAGCCTCTCCTCTTCTTAGCAGAAATAGAGCTCTAAGTTCATCAAGGCTTGATTCTCATTAACACTTAATAATGCCACTCCCAGACCTTCATGAAACATTCATCAACCCCACAAAACTCAGAAGGCTGGCATAAAAAATGTATGAGATTTTTATGATATTAAAAAAAATATGCATATGAGAATCTTTCAGTTGAACTCCAGGGTTTTAGGTCTGTTTTTCATAAGGCTCAGTTTTTTAGTTTGGTTATGCCTGAGTAGGTTCTCCTCTGCAGCTAAGTGGGTTAAAAAGTTTTCTTTTCTAAGAAACACATACACAAAATCAGTTGAAGCTAGAGCCTAAAAAGAGCCACCAAGTAGCACAAAATGATGGATGAAACTGAAGCTGGGGAAATGGGAAACTGTGGGGAAGCAGTGTTATAATGTGAAAACAGGCAGCAAAAATCAAGGAAAACTGCAATACATTACAACTGAGTTACAATTCCAAGCAGAAACAGCAGTCAGAAGGGAAAGCATTTATAAAAGGCACAAACAAGCCAAACTGTTCTATACAATGCAGCAGTGTTTTTTTCCATGTCAGCTCTGGCTCCAGAATCAGCTGTCAAGGAGAGAAAAGGGCAATTACATCAAGTTACAGGTTATCTGAAACTCTCCTCTTAGGCCTATTCCAGATTCATCCCCTCTAATATGGGGGGAACATGCTGTGCAGCACTGACCAAAGCAATCCTGGCACTATCTCACTGTTTCCACATGTCTCCCTTTTAGCCTTGGAGCAAAGCTGGAGAAGAAGAAGTTGTCATGGGCAGGGTCATCTCATGCAAGTTATTTTAACGTGGCACTTTCAGAAACTTTCTATCACATCCCAGCAAGAGGACCCAATGGTGCCTTCCCCAGAGCTCCACCTGATGCCATCCTGTCACTGCCTGGTCTCACAGATACCCCTACAGCTGTAACACAGGCTCTAGGCCACAAGGAGACCAAAAAATACTCCTGCAACTTTTAGCCATTTTGAACACTATTGTTCAGACAAAGAGGAAAACCCAAAACTGAAAAAACGAGCTCCTGTCATCATCCTTTGGGCTGAAGATGCCAAAACTTCTGCCTGTACACTTGGAGGGTGTGATTCTGCAGCTCCCAGGCACTGGCAGCAGCAGGTGTTATAGGGCAGACCC
Source organism: Turdus rufiventris (assembly GCA_013186435.1). NCBI lineage: Eukaryota > Metazoa > Chordata > Aves > Passeriformes > Turdidae > Turdus > Turdus rufiventris. The sequence goes on along the minus strand of PYHW01009542.1, from coordinate 3,370,059 downwards.
TACTGTGACCACTAGGATGAATGTGTGAGGCAGGAGGTGCACAACAAAGTAGGCATCTAATGTGGCTGAACACGGGAAGGTGTTAAAAGTCTGCAGAAAAATCGCTGTTTTCTGAGAAAATTGTACTATCTTTTTTGTCTACCGTTTACTCAAGTCACAAGAGGATGAACAATCCATATGTAAGAGAGATGAATTACTGCCGGACTTATTAATGGCATTTGCTTTGGGCAGAAGGTCTTGGGACTCTATAATGGTTTTATTGCTCTGCTGACCTTGCAATCAATCGTTCTAATTAATAATTTCAATTAATATTAAAACCAGGTATTACTGCAGAGGACTCATTTCCTATACTTGCAGGAGACTCTTAATTGATGGGCTTATTCAAAGCAGAGCTCCCATTCAACAAGGCTTTAAATTCATACACTATATTTTGAGATCCTTGCAGACCATATTGATAATATTTGAAATTCTCTTACAAGGGAAAATAAAATAGAACATCTTTCAGTAATTCACATACATCATAAGTGAGTTTTGCAGTGTGCCTACATCCTTAAAGAAGATTAAACAAGACCTCTGCCTATAGTTTTGCTGAAATTCATCTCCTTCCCTTAGAGACAGAAGATTTCACTAACCAGAATAATGGAGAACAGCAAAAGATACCATTTTGCTTTGTCTGTATTTATATTCAGCAACCTTTTAAGAAAGCTTCAGTACCCCATGCTATGGAACAATTAGATCTGAAAACTGAAGGAGAAAATGTATCAGTTTTAAAAAGGCTTGCAGAGGTGTGCCGGAGTTGTGCAGTTACAGGTACCTTGTCATCCACTCCCACAGCCCCAGAGTGGGACCACAGCACAAAGCACAAAGCACAAAGCACAGCATCCCTCATCTGCTGCTGCAGGTGTGGAGGAAAGGAGAGCTTGGTGGTCCCAGCGTGGGCACCCACACCTCATGGCTCCTTCTGAGCTCAAGGGTTTTCTGCCTCAAGTTCTCTTTTCCTCTGTGGGGACAATATTTCACCTCACAGGGATGTTGTAGAAATAAAATGTGAAACTACAGAGAGTAGGGAGAGCCTGAGTAATGAGAGTGGGGAGCAGGTCTGAGAGGAAATGAGTAATTCTGCCTCCAGAGCACAGCCTGGTCCACGCACAGCAAATAAGGCCTGGAGGCACATGAGCAATGAGGTTAAACAAAATATTGAACAGCTGCTCATTAAGAGCAACATAAAGCATGGGAGCCTTCCCACTTCCCTGCCTGTGATCATCTCCCACAGTAATCAAGGGTCATATCCCTGTGTGTGTGTGTGTATGTGTGTGTGTGTGTGCAAGGGGCAGAATCTGGGTTTCAGAGGCCACCTGGTTTCTGGCAATCCCTAGCTTTGGAATGATTTATCATGCAATCTCAAGGTTCTCTGTGTAGGCGTGTGTGTGAGGGGAAGATCTCGCCTCTCCTGCTGTCACAACATTCAAGGTGCAATGGATTAAGACTTCACCACAGACGCAGGGAGCTGCAGAGAGGGATTTACTCACAACTTCAGCAGTGATTTAATTCAGAGCCACACCACGTGGGTGTAATTACTCACTGTGTATGAGCTGCCTCCCATGCTGGAAAAGCCATCTGTAGAGCAGCCTGAGCCCTGTGCAGACAGCCTGGACCCACGCCTGCCGCCGTGTGTGAGCGAGGCACGGCTGGGAGTGCAGGAGGTGCTGCAGCTGGGGCAGCAGTGCATGCACACCAAGGCAGGGGACCCAAGCTATCCCTGGTACCTGTTCAGCCAACAGCGACGCCAGGCTCGAGTAAGCATCTGCAAACTCCGGGCCGTACTTAATGGAGTCCCGCAGCAAGATTACAGCTTCCTCCTTCTTCCCTTGGGACCTGCAGGAAGGAGGAAAAAAGCCAGAAAGGAATATTCCTCTAAGTACATGTTTAGGTTATCCCACTGATTAACTACTTTAAAGAGACGTGGAAGTGCCCAGCTTGCCCTTTTCAACAAAGACTAAATGATTCATTCCCGCCTCCTCTCCCCAATGTGAGTACAGCATTTCCTCAGCCCATGGCTGTCTCCAGCAGCTGGGAGGATAGAGGCTTTAATGAATCAGTTAAGTATCTGAAGGGAGAGGATGGAGGCACTGTGATCTGGGAACAGGACATTCCCTCTCGTTTCAGCAGGCTGGAGATGCTGTAACACTTCATTTCCTTTACTAAAACCTTGAAGAGTCTCTGCGTGTTCCTAGACAAGTGCTCTTACAGATCCACTTGCAACTCCATCATTTGGAAATTGAAATATCTCCAAGTTAAATCTGCCTGGGATCTCTAAACAATTCCTTAGTAAGTCGATCATTAGGCTAGAGGAGTTGTGTCCTTCAGAGTCTAAGGATTATGAACAGAGATAGCTGAGAGGTGGCTGTGCTGATGAGCAATTTTTTCCCAGAATTGCTCTGCGTTTATTGCCATAGAAAATGGAAAAGGTTTCCCTAACAAAAGTCTTGGGATGTTTATTTATTTGAGCTACAATTTCTCCAGTATCGCTCTGTATTTCTCTCCTTTGAAAAATGAGAAGGTTTCCTGAACAAACATCTAAGGATGTTTAGCTGGGCTGAAACAACATTTTCCTTGTGCTGGGTGTACAAAGAATATGAATAGCAGGGCTTAGAAAAAGAAACAAAGGGCTCTGGGGAAACAGAAAATACGTGAACACCTTGCTGCTTTGGCCTTGGATTTCATCTGAGTGGCATGGTCAAGTAACCAGATCTTGTTTATAAGGTGCAAATTTCAGCTGATAATATATGTGGCTTTGCAGATTTTTTTCCCTTTCCAGTTGTGTAACTGGAAGAATATTTTGCCTGTGCATTAAGCTAAGTAAAACCAGTTGTGCTAGCCTTTTTCTTCTTCCAGTGGTGTTCCATATAAATTACATGAATGAAGCAAAAACAAATAAAGAACCACTTTTCTCCTACACTAATTAAAGTCTAGCTAGCTTGTCGATTTATAAAACTTTGGGATCCTTTGGCTGGAGTTTCATAACACATTTTTGTAAATCAAAACCAGATGACTGCTTAATAAAGGTATTGATGTTTGGCAGAAAATGTAGGAAATGCCCGCTACAGAAATAAAAGGATTAAGTGATCCACTCAGCAGCAGTAAAAGTTCCCATTAACCACAAGCATTCACTCTAAACATGGGGCAGCCCTCTTAAATACTCTTTTATTCCAAAATGGCCTCTTTTATCCTCCATTTGATCCAAGAACAATGTTTGCCTCCTGAAAGTGGGGGTAAAGAGGGAAAGATTATGGCATCTTTTTATGTGACAGACTGCATTACATTAAAAAAAGCAGATCCAGTAGTTTCTCAGAGGGCTTAGGCCTGGAAGATACCAAGTGCTCTGGCCAAGCACTTAAACGTGTACTTAACTTTTATGTATGCAAGTTGAAAATTAATTACTGGTTGAAGTGCTTTCCTGGCTCAAAGCCAACACTTTGCAGGATCAAGGCCATCTCTTACATAAATCTCCTGCAATTTGGGAGAGCACAAAGCATTGAAAGAACAGACCAATATACTAATTCACCATAAACTGGGGATCTGGACCAGGAATAGTTAGGTAATGTACATCTTCACTGTGATAGAGAGAAGAACAAATTCAACTGACAGGAGCAATCTGTGACCACTTATTCCAATTTTTGCCCAAATTACCCTGTTTTACAATGCCCTCTCTTGACTCCCTCTCCCCCTCAAGCTCAGAGCTTTTCCTCTCCAATCATCATGCTCAAGCTGAAAACAAGGAACAGCTCTTTCCACTGAGAACATCTCTTCCATATTTTTGCAAGTGCCCTGCAGTTGGGGAGGTACCAGGTTAAACCACCCTGCCAAAGTCTGGCATGCACAGGGCCAGTACTGGAACAAATTTCACATGCAACAAAAAGCAACCTAGGAATTAGGGCTCTAAAGGATTTGGTAACTTTCATATTTTAATTTGTGAAGTTATTTAGACTGTGTTACAGCCAGAAACAGAACTGAACAAAGGCTCCACAACTGTTCTGAACAAATTTTTACAAGGATACAGAAAAGCCAGAGCCAAACTCTTATAGAGATGCACATGACAGGACAAGAGGTAAAAAATGCTGGAGTAGGAATGTGGGCCATCCTGGTTAGATATAAAGAAAAATATTTTTCACTTCAAGGATGATCAAACACTGGAACAGGTTGCATGGAGAGGTTGTGGCATCTTGGTCCTTGGAGGGATCCAAGATTCAGCTGCACACAGCCCTGAACAATCTGATCCAATCAGACTTGCTCTGAGCAGCTAGCTTGATCTCCAAATGACCTCTAGAGAACCTAAGTTATAATAATAATCTAAATTATTTTTTCAATCTGCTGCAAAAATTAGACTGCCAGAGTTTGTGGGGGTTTTTAACCAGAGTCTCCAATGTGCATGTGATGCTGAGGGATAACTGTACCACTTCATGAGACACAGAGTATCCTGCATAGACCATTCAGAAAGCCAGATGCAGTACCACTGAACATCACTGCTCAGTTTGCTTTGGAATGAAAGGAAGGAACATTTCACTAGCTCAAATGTCTTAAATCTCAATACATCTAATTTTTATCTGATGGTTTTTCAGCATCTCCAGACAAGTCTGTGTCAGCACACTCACATCCAGAAGCCTGTATCAGTCCTTTCTCTTCTGAATAGATGGGTTTGCTCAACTAGGACTAAATCACAACAACAAATGCTTGAGACACGTTGTATGTTACTCTACATCCATAAGAAAATCAGTCCTTTGAGTAAACTCAACATTCAGTGGAGATTGTTCCCCTAGAAAATGAACCCATAGCATTCTCAAGGCATGTGAGAGTTCTGAGGCTTTTCTTCATAAGGAGCAGTGTACTGGATATTGCAGTGTTTTAGATGTAGATTGATGCAGTACCACAAGAAGTTCTTATCCATTCTTCATGCAACAGAAAGCTGAGATTGATATTTATTTCAAATGTTCATAATATATTATTTCTTGTCTCATTACAGAAATACCCACAGCCTATAAATTCCAGAGGTATTCTGCACGGTATTTATCTGTATCTCAATGAACCTGAATTTATACAGAGGAGTCAAATACTCAAAACACAAGAAAGCAGCATCAGGCTGCTCTGTGTCACTGATCACACACCATGAAAGCAGAGAGATTTCTTACATTTGGGTAGGCCATCTTTTGGGTCTATTTTAAGTAAGAAATCTGTCGGCATTGTTTAATTATCTGCTCTCCAATATTTATATTACGCACAAAAATTATGACATACAACTTTATTTTAGGATATGTAAACAAAACCAGAGGCTTATTCAGCCATTACCCTGCAATACTTCCTGAGAACATTCATCTTCTGGCACATAGCTGTCTTCTTTATGTGTAAACAGAAAACAGAAACATCATTTTTCATCTACAACTTCCACAGAAAACAACTTCAAAAATCCACTCTGTGTTCTCAAAAGAGTTTTTACTCAAGTAAAATCACAAGCAATGGATGCTTAAATAGCTTATTTGCATGGGATAATGAGAGGCAGATTCCAACATGCGAATCACAAGCCCACCCTTCCAAAATCCTGGACTTCCCTTCTCTCAGTACTCCAGAGAGGATGAAATCTAGTATCTGCCATCAGGTTTGCACACTATGGTCAGGGACGGGTACAAGGCACTCAACTGGGAATTCCCCATGCTGGACAATTTCATTCCCAGTTACAAGAAGTGCTGTCACTGGACATGCCTTAAGTGTTGCAGATCTGTTTCTTCCTGATCCACTCCATGCTCTGAAGCCTTTGTAAAGAGGACAGAAAATGCTTTCATTGCTTGACCATTTATCTTCTCTCTGACATATGTTTAAAAATCAAAACTGTCTTCATAAGGGCTCATAACATAGCCAGAAAGTAATATCTGCCTGTAATATTCTTCAGATTTCCATTTTATTTCATTTATTCCCCACATTATACTAGCATTTAGTGTCTGCAGAATTCTGGCTGCCACATAGGGATAATTGTAGACACAGCTAGAAAATATAAATGAAGACATTGTAGGAAGGGGAAAAGTGAAATCTCTGTCCTGTACCTGACTGGTGTCATCTCACAAGTTACCTCATGCTCCAGCACAGCTGATATTCTTTGCTAAGCTGCTGGATCATCTAGGAAAGGTGCTGGCCAAAGGGTTTGGGATCCCGTTTTAGGGGAGATACTCATATGGGATCTGCCCACGCAGCATCTGCTTTACATATGTGCTAATTCCTGCACTGTGAACTCCACCTGTTTTTTAGCAGGTTTTTAAAAGCTGAACAGGGAGATAAGGGCACTCGGCTTCCAATACAATTAATATAACTGCTGTGTCCAGGTGCACTACATTGTTTTGGAAGCCTAAAGGAAGTTTAGAAAATGGGAGCAAATGGATGTGGGAAAAGGGCAGGAGGATCATGAGTGTTTTCTTTTGACAAGTGTGACAAGCACCACACACATTTAACACACTGCAAAATGTGGCACCACAGAAGGATGTAGAACACATACAATCCAACAGGACACACAATATCTTAAGTATCACAATATGAAAAACGTGACATATTGCACAGAAAACAAACAGCAGTTTTAAGAAATTTTCCCCACATGCCTCCTTTGTGCTTTTCCAGTGCAACAAATCCAGTTTTTATCCATCTGCTGGGTCATAAGAGCCTTTGACAGGCCAGATTTAAGTATAATTGACATGGAATGTCCCGGGGCTTCTTCTGGCTTAGATCCTTTTGCATTAATGTTTTGTATTTTAAAAAACCCCAAAACATATAGGAGAATAATAACTAAGGCACACATGATGGATTTAAAAGAAATATGTATTTTTAGACACTATTGCCACCTAAAATTAATTTCAATCAACCAAATTTTATGAATAATACAAAGACCTTTATTTGCTCTTGTAATAGGACTACACCATTTTCCTTCCTCATATTTCCAGTAAAGCACTTACCTACTTTCTATTTAAGATTACTCATTTCCCATATTCTAACCTCAAACCATCAGTTTTACTTGTAGTATTAGTCTTATCATTACTCTGCATCTGAACAGATGAGGTAGAACTTCAGCAGCCCACTTACTATCCTTTTTACAAATCCACACTCTAAGTTACATTTCAGGACCAGAAAGACCAAGTTTCAATGACACAGTGCCACTTAAAAAGCAGTTCCACACTAAGCCTGTCATGGTTTAAGCAAAACAAAGCCCAGTCTGCTCTAAAAGATTTCCCTAGACCTATTATCAGCAAAATAAGGGCAGTTCATATCAGCAGAACTGTACTTTTATTGCTGTAGTTTATGCAGTTCCATCAGCAAATACACCACAAATATCCTCACAAAAACAAGGACCTTTTTGCTGGTGCTAAACAGAGATATTTTACTTTTTTAAATTGAACCCTTTGCAGATCTTATCATACTGGCTTCTTGTACAGATCTAAGTTTAGTCTTTGGATGTGGTTAGTCAAATTAATTTGCATGATTATGATTGTCTGTTATTCCTCTTGCTAGAGGCTGACACTCTAAATAACGAGTGAAATAATGAACTCATCAACTTGTTTTTAACTGTCCAGGGATGTAAACAAGCATTCCTTTCAAATCCAGAATTACCTGCTCTGCAAGGGAATGAACCCTCTGCTGCTCTGAGCCTCTCAGTGTAAGGTGCTTACGCATAAACTACACAACAACTTCCCATAGAGCTAATGAGGAGAAGTGGCAACTTGAAGAGAGGGATTTTTTTGGATCTGTGTTATTTATTAGCTTGGCATCTGATGCCTACCTTTGAGCAATACAGCTTCCTCTCCTGAAAATGTTCACACATCTCCACCAGGACAGGGATCTCAGGCGACTAGCTAAGTTTAGGCAACTCATTTCTGATGCCCGCTTCGGAACAAATTAATTTCCTACAACTGAAACACTTGTGAACAACACCTTGGGTGATGTGGCAGACAGCACAGGGATATCCAAAGTAAGCCTCACCTTCGTGCTGGCACTTTTGAATGGCACTAAGAAATGACACCATTTCTTCACCAGCTGGCAGAAAAAAACTACTTTGGTGATATGTGTAGGGGAAATGTAAATTTTCCTGGTGCCAGACCTGCATTCAACTTACTTGAGCAGGTTGCCAAGGTTGAAGAGAGCTCGATTGTGCTGAGGGTTGAGCTGAAGGGCCCGTCTGTAGTAGTCCTTAGCCTCCACTACATCTTTGGTCAATGTCCCCAAGTTGTTGAGAGCACTTGCGTGACGAGGGTACAGCCTGGGAAAAACGAAATATCAAGTTACAGATACTCATTAATTGACAAATAAAGCTGATGTCACTGACTCTGCCACCAATGCTGTTTGGCACTCAAGAAAGGGACTAATGTCAGCCAAAAAACCCTGTTTTCATTTGCTGCAGGTCAGATGGGATCCTGAGGATCCTTCTCAACTCCTAAAAAGATGGCAAATCAGATCTTCTCCTATGGTTCCTACATATCTCCAGGGCAAAATGGAATGCTGAACAGTTTTGAAAACCTATCTTACCCTTCAAGTAAAAGGCACAGTGACTAAAGCAGCCTGAATGTTTACATTCAAAATGCTTTTGCAACAAGCAAGAACTGCCTTGTCCAATATGTTTCCAATGGTAATATGTTTTGATATACACAGAATCCAACACAACACCATTTAATATTATTTGTTGGGGTTTTGATTTTTTTTTTTTCACAATAAAACTGGTAATAAAATGCAAAAGGAAACCTGAAATCAGCTGTTGAACAATGCTTTCAGAAACAAGCAAAATGATAAAAGAATCTGGAACCAGACTGCTTAACAGTATGAATTCTCTAAGCTGCTTGTAGCATTTAGTGCAGTACAGTTCTCCTTTTATCTGACCTGCTGATCTTCACATCTGCCTGTTTCAGTTACAAGATTACATTATTTGGGCCCAATGCACCTCTGTTAAAATCCTCCACAAATTAAGCAGCAGGTCATGGTCCATTCAGCAGTTTAAATCCTCAAAGTTATGCTCCTACATTAATATTTTAGTTTGTGGGTCTTTCAGCAGAAAACTCCAGAGGTGGAAGTGATCCAGAGCTTGATATAAGTATCCAGGACCCTTTGTGTGACAGGTGGGTGAAAACTGAGGGTCATTACGATAAGGAAATAAATTTTTGACAGATGCCCACAGAGGACCCTGGAGACCAGCTGTGTGAGAAGGTCTGAGGCTCTGAGGACAAATCATCTGACAGTTCCTTGCCTTAGGTCCCTGATCATGGGAAAGTCATGTGGATAATGACATTAAAAGTAGTTGGCTATGAAAGCGCAGGGTACAGCATGAGAAGGGGCATTTAAAGGTAGAAGGGATTAAGACTCTGTAGTATAGCCTGACTAAAGTTTGCAATCGTTTTTAATCCAAGACTTTCCATGGTGGGCTTTTCTTTTGCCTGGAGTTTTTCACTATGTTGGTTCAGCGCTAGGGTTTTCTGTGCTTAAGTACCATGAATAATTTAGCATTTTATACACTGCTGCAACATTTGTATCAGTCACATTTTCACTCCACAGCTCATAAATGATTTTGGCAAGGTCTTATTTGGGGGTGAAGCTGGAAACATTCAAGGGAACTCCGGGAGAAATGGGCGTGCACCACTAACAAAACCAGGATGTTTCCTACTATTAAATAAGAGAAAAGACCAAAGTCAATTTTTCACCTAGCAAACAAGAACTGCAAAGCCACATATTTAAGGAGAAATTGTTCAGGGATGCAGTCATGCATTTTTTAAAAGCTGGCCTGTTATAATAACAAAAAATACATGCAGTGACCATCACTTATAGCAAATAATGACTACAGTGCCAACATCCCTCCCACACAGGTGAGCATCCCATCTCTCAGAAGTCACCACTTCTGCTGCAAGCCCTCCTGTGCACTGCCCAGTGTCCACACTCACCCCTGCCACCTCTATTCCCTGCTCAATTGACTTATGAAGAGAACCCTAACTGACCTTGTCACAGAGCAGCAAAGAGAAGTAGATTTGTGGTGAGAACAGCAGTTAACACAGAAATACCATGACTGAAGCTCCCCAGTGATCCTGATGCATTTTGGGGTGCGAGAAGCTTCCTGGGCTTGGAGAAGCACCAGTAAAAGAAAAGATGGTGATGAGGGTCTAGTGTGGAGACTTGACCCCTCAAATCCATTTGTCATCTAGTCTACGTCTCCTCAGGTGAAGCAGGCTAGGAGAAATGCTTTCCAGAGCAGCAGCAGGGGAGGAATGGAAAGAGCCAAGCTTGGTTGCTCTTGAGCACTTACGATACAGCTCTGTGTGATACCTTGACCAGAATCCTGAGCAAAGAACGTCTTAGGGCAAATGACCACAGGCTCGGTCTTGTTTCCCATTTCCTCCAAGGGATTTTGACACTGTTTTTGGACCAAGAAAAAGGTCTGGGAGTTATATTTGGGGCCCTTTTTACCAGATGGCTATGATAAAAGTGTGCACTATTTCTGTCAGTACTCACACATATAACAGCTCTAATATTTGACATGAAGTCACTTGAGTTATGAGTGGGCGAAAGGATTTCAGACATTTCTTGGGAAAGTCAAAAACAGATTAACATTTTACAGCCCTAAACCTGATGTTTTTTCTCTCAAACTTTCAGAAATTAATTCACTTCTTGGCCTTTAGTGCTCCTATGGCATTTTAGGCCCAGGAGATTTGCTTGCACCAATTTGGAGTGGAATGAAAACTCAAGATTAAAAAAGGGAATGGATTTCACCTTTAAATTGCACAGTTCTGACCAGCAGCTCCATAAATACACTTCTGAGCTCAGTGCTAAAACCTCTCAACAGCAAATCACAGGATGCAAACACGTCTCCAATGTATCCTGGGTTCTAGTTCTTGTGTTTTACATTTATTCATTACATCTCATTGCCCTTTCCAAGAAATGTAAGTGAAAACCCAGAACCTCAGCAAACACAAATTGTCAGCTTAAACCTGCTTAGCATCTGGGCTGAAGAACTTACAACATCTGCAATTTTACATGTCTGAACAAAAGTTATGAGAAATTCTGACCACCACGAGATAAGGTGGCGGCGTCAGGCATTGCCGCTGGTGTTCAGCTCTTTTATTTCCTCTCCAAATTTTATTTGGAGTATTACTTTATTATGGTGGTGGAACAAGCTGCCACTCAACTGATTTCAGCAGAACAACCAAGCCTAAGATAGCAGCACCTCTGATAAAGTAATCAGAGCCAGCATCTGAGCCCATGACCATCCATGCAGTTACAGAATCACTGAATCACGGAATGTTTTGGGATGTAAAGGACCTTAAAGACCATCTGTTCCAATGTTCATCCACTGGGCTGGAGCACCTTCTACTAGACCAGGTTATTCAAAGCACCATCCAATCTGGCCTTGGACACTTCCAGGAATGGGGCATCCACAGCTTCCATGGACAATGTGTTCCAGTGCCTCAACATTCTCACAGTAAAGAATTCCTTCCTAATATCCCATCTAAACCTGCCCTCTTTCAGTTTATGCTGCTTTCACATCACCCTCAAATAGTTCCCAGGAGTGGTCCAGGCATGAGCCCAGATCAGGGTTTGGTCCCAAAAGCCAACTTGGACTTGGCTACTGTCTCTCAGGGGATACAAACATTCCTGAATACTTCCAGGTCAACTTATGCCAGTTGACCTCAGGGCTAGAGAATGTGGACCAGATCATTTTTTAATTTATTTATATAGATGTCGAATAAAGGACTAGCAGACCTATTTAAACTACTCTTTGTTCAGGCACACCCACTGCTGCTAATAACAGTTCCCTGGGAATAAAAACACAGAAAAACAATCTTGTGGCAGAATTTGCACAGGAGCATAAAACTTAACCACAACTTACCAAATGAAGCAACATTTACTCAAGAACTTTCAAAATGGTTTTGCAAGGCTGGCAGACACACCAAACTTGTTTGCTTTTGCTGTAGTTGATGTGTTGTTGTAATGGAGAGAGACACATGTGCTTCTCCTATTTTGAAGTTATCAGGAGATTTGTGCTGTTTATCAAGACTTCTGGAATTTGTCTCAATGAATCCTGATATTCAGCTTTAACTTATTTTGATTTCAAGTTCTCTAATGCAAAGGTCTCTTCCCCATTCTTCATTCATATGAAGAATGTATTTATTTCTTAGAAGGGTTAGAAATACATTACCAAGATAAGGAGGTCTCCAATTAACCTGGAGTCTCTTCGTGCCACAGTAATGACAATACGCAGACTTTATTTGCAGACTTCATCCCTGCGCCAGGAGAGATACAGGTTTGATATTTGGAAAAAGTTTTTCACAGAAAGAGTGATAAAGTACTGGAATGGTCTGCCCAGGGAGGTGGTGGAGTCACCATCCCTGGATGTGTTTAAAAAAAGTGTGGATGTGGCACTTGGTGCCGTGTTCTAGTTGAGATGTTAGGGCATGGGTTAGACTTGATGATCTTGAAGGTCGCTTCCAATCCAGTGATTCTGTGAATTCTGTAAATTTTATAAACTGTCACTCTGAAGACACTGAGATGCAAGAGATTAATTGTTAAAACATATCTAGTTTGATTTGAAACTTCTCTTAAGAAACAAAGCTTTCTATCTGGACATATATAGAGCTGTATTTTCCTTGCCATCACCGCTGATAATGGTAACAGTCTGCAGGCAAATATCCTTCTTGCTATGCATCTGACTAGCTAGAAACTCCTCTAGGCTTTACCTAATCAAATGCAAGTGCTGCATTATTTATGAAAGAAAGCTGAATTTCATTAAACTTATTCTACAAGTAGCAGTTCATGTAAGAAATCAGTTTATCCTTTCCTTTAGAAATCAGAATAATTTTCTTTAAAAATCTACATTCAAGGATAATTATAATAGAAGTCTTGAAATAGCCAAATTATGGGAAAGCAGCCCATAAAAGCATATTTTAAAGCAGATGGAGATTTCATTTCTAAAGAGAAGACAAGTGGGATGTTTTCTTGTTGTAGAATGAATAATTCAAATGGTTCCTCCAATGCTGTATCTGCAATTGTCAGAATAAATTTCAGCAGCCTTCCCTTTAACCATTACAGGTATAGACTGCACAAGAACTCCTGTTAGTAATTATCCCCACTTCTTTAGGTTAGCAAAATTCCATCTAATACCACTGAGCAAAAGCCCTACTGACTTGCACAGTCAAGACATTTCCACTTTTCCAAGACAATACCAGGTATAAGATATATACAGTCACCAAAATGTTGATGACCATTTATTCTGCTTTTTCTTTTAATGCTGCTATTAGCTGAAACAGGAGGGTTTAAAAAAAACTATTCTAAGGGCTTTTTTTTTTGGCTTTATATCTTAATTACAAGACAATTATATAACAAAAAAAAAAGGGGGGGGAGGAAATTTGTTGTCATGACTGCAACCTATGATCACTCAAGAATTTAAATTATTTTAATTCAGATCAAGAGAGACCACTTAATCAACTGGCAAGCTCTGCTCACAGTCTTGCCTTTAAACAGCCCCTGGTCTGGTGCCAGGGGTATTCATGGGGAGGAAGGCATTAGTGTGACAACTACCCACTTGCTCTTAAGACCATTATGTGGTTTTTGTACAGCCATTGCTGTGTGGATAACAAGCAGCAGAGGATGGAGCCAGACTAACATGCAATTGGCCTGGGAAACTACCATGGACAGCATGGAAAATGCTATAATGTGATCTTTCAGGGGTCTGGGCAACCCCCTCCTGACCACTACAGGAAAAAAGAGGTTATTGAAAGCAGCCCAGAGACACTTCTCAGAGCTGGAACAGTCCTGAGATGTCTGTCACATGAGGGTGACTCTTCCTGATGCCCCAGCCCTTCATCACTCTCCAAGGGTTGACAATGAGCCTGTTGAAAACACATTCCCAATGACTTACAACATGAGTTCTTATAACCATTATAAGACTTGCAAGCAACCCTGGTCATCATTAACCCGACAGCCATGCCACGGCAGCAGCAGCAGCAGCAGCAAGAAAAAACCTGCTTGCATCATCTTGCATAATTATTTAGTTGGACAGATCTGGTGTGCCTGGTTTTTGTTACTGCACCTTTTGATGAAATAATGCATTTAAACTTAGCACTCACAGGGACCATGCCACGACTGAGGCAGCTGTGAAAAAAAGAGGCAGTGTTACCTCTCTGTGGCAAGAGGAGAGGAGAGCCTGAAAAGCCCTGGGCCAGACCTCTCACCACTCCTCCTCCATACCAGAGGACACTTCCCTGACAGCCAGTCTCAGCTCTCCTGGTCCCTGTCCAACCCCACCACAAAGCTCAGCGTCCATGGGGCTCCCTGCAGCCACATTAAGCACACGAACTCAGGCCTTAATTACCCAGGCCCAATTACTTGCTGGCAGCATGGCAACTTGCTTTTAAGGCACGTTTTGCCCATTCCAATATATACTGTAATTATTGGCATTGTTTTGCCAACGAAAGTAGGAATGTTATACGAATAACATTGCTATCTGTGCCAAGTTTTAATACTGCCCATTTTATATTTACTCCAGTATACTATTTCAAGCCAATTTTCCAATTTTAATATTACATCACACTCATTTTCATGTATTTATGCAAGTTCTCAATAAAGCTCTATGTCAGGTTGAATTAAAACGTGATTTGATGTAATTCTGAGACCAGTCATCCTTCTGGGAACAATTCTACACTGGCAACAACTCAGGTCACGACCTCATGATGGTGTGGCACCTTGTTTCAAGAGCTGCTCCATGTGACCTGGAGATGTGGATGACAGATTCTTTGTCTTCGTCAGAAAGGTTTTCCCTTTGCAACATTTGAATTTCTTTCAAGGAAGGAGAGGTGATCCTGCAACATCAAGCAGCAGCTGGTTTTCTCTTGAAGAGTTCTAGTAGTTACATCAGTATTTCCTCAAAGGTAACACCCTTCAGCTTGGCAGAAAGTTTGTGGCAGGTTGGTATTTTTTGTATTTAAAAAAGCACCTGGAAATCCTGTTGGAAGTCAGGCAAGTGAGAGATCTAATGCTTTTAGGTTCCTTTGAAAGCCTCAGGCATAATCTTCTTCAGTGAAAGCGTGACAAAGCAGCGAGACTCCTGGCTGTACACAGCACAGCCCGGAGCTGGGTATTACATCACACCCTGACACAATGCCAGGAACAAGACAGGGACAGATCCCATCCCAGCCTGGTGCATCCCTGAGCAGCACTGTGGGTCCTCATGACTGCTGCAAGGGCCAGCTCAGCTCCTGAGGGAGGTCCTGCTCAAGAAGTCAGTGCAGGGTCATGCCTGACCAGCAGGGTCTGCAGCAGGGTCTTGATCTAACCTGGGATCTCCAGAGGCCAGCTTGGTATAAATAGCAAGTGCTGAATCACAGTCAGGGATCAGGGGAAGGCAGTAAGGTCCTGGCTTTAAGGCTTCTCCCCCTTGCCCATCAGCCCAGCAGGCAGCAAGAGCAGCCCACAGGCACCCTGCCACCAGCAAACCCTCTTGGCAGGATGAGCCTCCCAGCCTGAACTGCAGAGCACCCTGATATGAAGGAAACCTCTCCAGGACAGTTATGGGAAAAGAAATAGTAGAGGAGCTGAATAGATTTAACCTGTACATTGACAAAAGCCTTGTGAATTCTTTGAACGACATCCATTAAGGAAAAAATATCCCCACCCTACAGCAATATCCAAAAGCATGCCATTCAAATAACCAACCAGTAGAACACTAAACAATATTACAATTTATAAATTTTCATTAGATTTTCAAACTTGGGCAGGGATGGAAGCCTGAGAGTTAAGAGTTGAGGAGAAAAAACAGGATTTTAAGTCAAACAATATCACAGCTAAATATAAATAAATAAGATGTTTGCTGCTAAACTCACAAGTTTTCTGAAGTGTTGAGGCAACATGAGGTTATCAAACAGGGCTGTCTGCTTATTCTCTCACATTAAGAATTTATGGGATCTACATAAGTCCTGAAAATCCCAGAAACCTCAACACTCCCAAAGCCCAAAAAAAGACTAGTAATTCACAACATGCCTCACTTATAGACAGTGTGAACAATGCAGGCACCTCCATAGAGCCCAGAGAACACTGAGGGACCCCACAGCAAACAAGAGACCATCAGGTGAGCCCTTCAACATACTCTCACCAAAGCAGATGGGGGTGAAATCACACCTGTCATCTCCTGAGGCTCCCAGGTGCCAAGGAAAGCTGCACAGCCCCATACTGTACAGTTATCATAAACACAAGGACAGCAGGCTAAGAAAAAAAGCAGTAGCTGTGGAATGAGCAACTAACCCTTGGATTTGAAGCTATCATTAGCCAAAAGTGAAAGGTAGACTTGAACTGAAAATACAGCCATAAATGTCTCTCTGCATACTCCATGGAAAAATCAAAATAGATGCCTTGTCCCAGTAAGAACACAGATTTCATTAAGGGAGCATTTTTCATTACCCAGATTTTTTTCATCAGTCCCCAATACATAATAAGGTAGAGCTTTGATGCAGTGTCTGAGGAAGGCTATGGAGTTGTCATCCCCAGAGACAATGGGGCCTTTTCTCTAAGATGATTATTTGGAAAGTCAGCAGGCCCCTGAGGGGCAGCACAGAAGGACCTGTGCCCACAACAGGACACCACGGTGTAGGAAGGGACCCCACCTGTAACCATCAGTGTCCAGGGCTGACACATCCATCTGTCCATCCCAGCTTCTATGACTCTATATGCACACACAGTGTCTCTGCATCAGGGCTTATGGCTGCACTTATACCAGTTCTGTTTTCAAGTAAATAAAAACCTGTGTAGTGATTGATTGCTATTTTGTCACTAAAAAAGCAGAAAATCTGAGCAGAGCAAGAGCAGTCCTCAAAACAGGCAGAGATTAGCACTTTATGGAAAACAGGTTCAAAAATAAATTTCAGTGGCTGAAGTAATTTGGCCACCATCCCATGCAACATGTTGTAAAGGCCATTAGGTCTCTCATTCAAATTATAAGGCAGCCCTTTCAGCCATCAATTGCCATTAAAACACTCAACAATTCCATCCAGCTTCAGGACAGCCACCACACACGAAATACTCCTTAAGCCTACTGTCAAACCTTGAATCAGAACACCACACAAAGATATTCCCAGCTGCTTGGATATGATCCACCTCCAGCCCATAAGATCCACTAACATAGAACATTACGTGAAATCTCTATGAAGATGTTTCAGGCTTGCTCCAAGGGCCTGACCTAAGTAATATCAGAATGTCAGAAGGGCACTCACGGTTTTGGGAGCAAAAGCAGCCACGACAGCCACAGAAAAGCAGCACTGTACATTTTTTACTCACTGGAAAAACAGGCTAACAAATGGTGCTGGTATTTTAATTCTTCCCAGAAATAAATCACAGATGGTATCCAAGGCCACCTGCAGTCCACGCTGAGAGGCATTTTCAAGGCAAATACATTGACACACATACATAAAGGGCTGTAAGAACACAATTTTTTTTACTGCATGGAGAGTTCAATTTAACTGAATTTAAACAACCCCAGATACCGTTGATTTAAGACATATAAAAACCCAGCAGGAAGGTGTGTGGGAAAGCTTAGGAAGAAACCTGAGTCCCCCTTACAGCATTAGGACTTCATTTCTAAAGTGTAGTGAGGTGAAAGAACAGTCTTGCTTTTTTTCTTTTCCAGCCATTCCAGTGATGCTATGAACCAATTTTGTTCCCTCAAAGGAGGGATACAGATAAGCTGCTTACACTGCTTTCCCTTCTCCATCTAGCCTGTGTTTGAGTACTAAGGATACATGACCATGATTTCATGACCCTTACTGATGCCACAAACCAGCATTCCCCATTTCCATGCTGTAAGCAATGCCCTAAGATGTATTACTTGCAAGTTCTGCAAATGCCAGACCACACAAGTTGCAGCACCAAGTGTTCCCATACTGGTTTCTCTGCCTCATGGCCCACTGTCTCCTCTCTCTCAAGGCTGAACAGCAGAACAACTCCCTGAACTGCAAAGAAAACCAGCCCAAGAGTTCCTACGGCAAGTAGGAGCTCTGCTGTCCAGAGGTGCCACAATGGGGAATGAAGGTTTCTGCATGGCACGCTAGTCCCCTTCCCGCTCTGTTTGGTCACCAGCATTTGGCAGGGGAAGTCCAAGGGGAGCTTGTGGCTAGGAACCTGCTGATGGAGATGTACACACGTGGAGGTAACGCTGCAGAAGTGTGTGCACTCTCAGGTACACACACCAGTGCATTTATGTCAATAAATCCAGAATATCACACTAGACGAGGTAAACGCCTCCTGCAGGACTCTGTACTGTCAGGTATGTTTTAACATCCTGAAGGCAAACATGAATTCTTAGATGATGACCTTTTTCTAGACACAGAAATGTAGCTTGGATAGCTCAAAACTATTATTAGCATGTTTATCCACCAACTCCAGCAAGGAGCTCAGCAACCTCCTTCAGCCCCACCCGCTGATGCTCATATTGATCTGCCCTGGGAAGTACTGCCCTGGCAACAACACAGGGAAGGATGGTAAGAACTGCTTTGGGAATTAAAATGTTGAATGAGTGCAACTGTAGGAGGTAAGGTGAATTATTTTTCTCCCCTCCATTGTTAAAAGGAGATTAATTGATAACAAATGTTCACCAATTGGGTTTTAAGGCTCTGCTGTTTTCCTCTCTCTGCATGTCAGCCCATGTTCATTGCTGAAGAACGACATATCAGTCTCAACAGTAACATCAAGGCTGGGGAGAAGCAGGACAAAAGCTTGGGAACTATCAAAAACAGCAAAAACATCTTCATTAGCACAGCAGAGTTCTTCTTCATATTTGAGAGAGGTTGCACAATCTCATGTTCTCACTCACAAATGGGAGACAAGTGGTGAGATAAATTTCAGATAAGATCAGCACTCTTTGAGCTCCATGAGCAGAGCTTCTCCAGAATTCCTAACAACAGCCACAAATCTGCAGCAGAAGCTGCAGCAAGAATGTTAAGGCCAGCTTTCAGAATAGCCGTGGTCAACTCACATCTCTGTGGAGTTTTTCCAGCCATCACTTTCTGAAGGAAATGAACCTCAAGGATCTCCTGGCATCACTACCATATGTCAGGCAAACCAATGAAGCAGTCTAATCCAGCAGTGTGTTTTCTTGTTTTACTGTAGGTAAGCTGAAAGGTTTATAACTCTACAATTGCTGAACACCAGCTGTTTGTTGGGGCTGTTTTATGGGTAACTCATCTGGCATCTCTGAAGAGCTCCATTTCCATCCCCCTTTTAGGAACTACATATAGGAAAAGCTTTTCCTACACACACAGAATTTTTGTTCTTTTCATTCTCCCCATCTCCCATTCAAATGTTGTTCTCCATTTTTGCATTTCATTTCAGTTTTCGTTTCCCCCACCCTTGGAGAATATAATTAGACTGCACTAATTACCCAAGTCCAGCTAGGTCAGGGTGTTGTGTCACTGGTCTCTGAGCTGGGGTGAAGAATGAGTTTTCTGATGGGCCACCTGCAATGGCACAAACAGGTGGTTGTTGGGACTGATTGCCAAGTTTACCTTGGAAACCTGCCCTGCAGTTCCACTGTCAGAGAAAACACATTATTCTTCTCTGCCACTTTTCTGCCCCAAAGCTAAAAGGGACCAACATTTGCCAGCAGAGAATCCCACCTATCTTTGAAAGTAGGAAAGGGAGCAGTCAAAGCATTGGGGATCAACTTTCCCAGGATTTAGTATCAATTGCTTGTATTTCACTAGGTGACTTGTGTGCACCTCAACATCTTTTGCCACAGTTACCACTCCACAGGAGCAACGTGCTGCTCTGCTGAGCAGACACATGGCAACACATGGAAGCGCATCCTTACCTTGGTGGGGGTGGTGGAATGGCAATTGCTCACAGTTCAAGCAGCAGCGTGCAGACCGACAAGATCACTTTTATTTACTAAACAATTAAACACATTCACCAGAGATCAAGCAGACCTGCACTGTCATTTGGCACAAAGCTGGAATAGTGGATGAGCCGTCACCCACTGAGGCACTGCAGGTCTCCCTTTCCTATCTCCCAGGAGCTCTCAGGCAGCAAGCCGTGTCCTTATCGACTCCATTTCCTTATTAATTCCCTATTGATCTGCTCACTGAGCACTAGGTAGAAATAATATTTTTATCTTCTGTACTCTTAGCTGTGCTGCAATTGGATTGTGAATCCTCCTGAGTAGTTTGGGTTTTCTGTAACCTGGCAAGGATGAATCCACCCACACTCACTGGGAGAGCAGGCACTCAGTGAGAGGTACCTGTGGGAAATCATGAAAGCTTGTTGTGTGAATACCTCAGCTGCTCGCCTGCCTAGTCCCTGATATGGAAATTTAGAGTGGTAATTCACCTTTCCAGGTCAAGGTAGCGACCAGAAATACCCTGAGCTATCAAAATCTGCTCAGGATATTACAGCTGCTGCTTTCTTTTCTTTAATTGTGGAGATTGGTCTACAATCAGAGCAGTCTGTGAGGAGCTGGTGTCTGTGAGGATGGGTAAACAGCTTCAACAAAGCAGCTGTTTTCTGTGATACCTGTGCATGGTCTGCCACTGTATCCACCTGAGGCTGCCTGTCCCACACACAGCAGCTTCTCCGCTGCTTCAACACAGCCAGCAAATGTGGGCACCCAGCAGAGGCTGCAGGGCCCACACACAACCCCAGGCACTGTAGAAAGGGAAAACACAGACATGACAGAATGTAATTCTCAACAGAAGAACACAGTGCACTTCTTACTTACTTGTATTGCTTATTACACAGACCCCCAAATAATTTCCCTGTGATAGAGGTGGGAAGAAGGAGTAAATATAAGGAAAATGTAAATGCAGAGGTACAATGTGACAAGAACAAGTGGTGCAGCTTCCCAGTGATGGAGACTTCCAACTCCTGGCCTGTGCTTTTGGGCCAAAAAGAGAATGTGCAAGGGGAGTTTCACTTTTCCAAAGTGCCAGCTAATGCTGAAATAAATTACTGAAGCAAGTTGAGCAAGCACCAGTGCCATGAGACACCAAGCACCTAGAGAGGAGCACGGTTGGTTCTGTGGGGCTCCAAGCCCCAACAAGGCTTCAGATGCTCCATAAACAGCACGATAGCAGAAACTGTGCTATCTAATACAGTTGAGAAAATGTTTGCAATCAGTTCTCAAAACAGACTCCTTCATAATTGAAATACTGCAGAGCAGAAAAAGCATTATAATTACAATAAATGGGTGCTGCTGAGTTAGAGAAGATCTTTTGTCTGCAAATCCCATTTCCAAAAACAGAGGCAATGTTGGTAAGAACAGTTACATTACTCTGTGTGCTCCACTGCAGGTCTTGGATAATTTCTGTCAGTCCCTCTTCTTTTTAACTCGCAATGGGCTTTTCTGGTAAATTGGGAGAAGTTCGGAGACTAGATGCAGGAACAGCTAGAGGACTGCAAAACCCTGTGATGCTGAAAAACCCGGCACCTATCAAGCAGCAGGTTAAAGGAGGAGTCAATCACTCTATGGAAAACAGACTTTTGGTAACAGGCTCTTCAGTGTGGCATTGAAAGATGTAAACAAATTCAATGACTGGAAGCTGGTGTTAAACAAATCAGTCTAAAAATAAGGGAGGACATTTTCAACAGCCAAAGTAATTAACCTTCAGTACAGTTTACTGATGGTTGTGCTGGATTTTCCATTGCTGCAAACTTAAAAAAAATAGGTTTTTCTAAATGACTTCCTAAATGCCCAGCATGGTAAAACAGAACAGGATGTTGCTCAAAACAGCTAAAAATCACCTTCACCCAGGTTCAGTCCTTTCTCAGTGACAATGAACTCTTGTCCTCACAGGTCAGCCTGGGTGGGTTAGGAGCCCTTTGAGAGATTTTATCATAATCCTGTCAGCTGGCCAAAAGACAAAACATACATGCAATTTCTGGAGTTTTCTGTCACATCACATGTCAGGAAATAACATTTCTTCCACCTCCTGGCATGCCCTATGGAGCTGAGCTCTGCCCTTGCTGTCCATCACAGCCACTCTTCACCTTGCCCGTCCTTCCCAAACACGTGTCTGTTCTGCGCACCCTGTGCTTGCTTTCCCTTGCCACTACACCATCCCCCCCAGCCCTTTTCCTTGCATTCATTCCCCAGAGAGGCTTGTCCTTTCCCCCAAGTCCCAAGGACCAGAGGAAGGAGGTTTGGGGAACTGGGGTGATCTGCTTGCTGCACTGAGCACTGCCTGGGCAGCAGCTGAGCTGCATGAACAGCACTGGCAGCAGCAGAAAGTGAAGGGAAGCTGCTCACAGGGAGTGCCCCCATCTGTGTGTGAAGGAAGGATCCTTCACAGATACCACTGGACATGTCCCTATTACAGCCCAGCCCTGGACCCTGATTTACCATTCATCTACAAGCAAGGCAATTCATCCTGCTGCTTCAGCTTCCCCCTGTACAGAACCTCAGCAATGATATTTGCCCTGTTACTGCACAGGAGCATTTTCAGGATCAATTAGTTTAGTGTTCATGCAAAGCTCTGCAGACAGAAGCCTCAGTGCAAGTAGTAAGTACCATTATTGTTACTGCATTTCAGATGGCTACTGCGCTGACATTTTCCAGGCATGCACCATTAACAATTTACAAAGATAAATGGCCCAGGAACCTGAAAATGCATTTAAGACAACTACCTCCTGCTTACCAGCATACATTCAGCTGCGTAAATGACACCTCATCGCTCAACGTGTAGCTATGGTAACATTTCTATCTCATATACTGAAGTGCACACACACACACACGTGGGGCTGGAGGGAAGCCAGGCTACCTCATTTCATGACACACAAACACTGAGCCAGGAAACTTTCCCAGGCTCCCAAAGCCAAGCTGCTCCCAAGGAGCTGGGGATGAGGAGCAGCCAACTTGCCCCATACCTGTCAGGAAGGAGATGGGCTAACAGCAGGAGCCCCACCAGGCTCCTGAGGGACTTACTTGAGAGCAGTTTTGTAGTGGTAGATTGCTTCAATGTTACGGCCCTGGTCTTTCAGAAAATTGGCATAGTTGTAGTGCACCTTGGCGTTGTGGGGCAGGGTCTTCACTCCTGAGCTGTGAAGAGGAACAGAAGCAGGACACTGTCAGCAGCCAGGTTACCCCATCTTCCCCAGGTACACCTTCTTCTCGCAGTTCCTCCCTTCTCCTGAAAAGCTTGTTCCTAATCTGAGCACCTTGTCACCTTCTGAGCATTTGTGCCAACACAGCTCATGTTAGAACTCTGGGCTTGTCCCGTGCGCCAAGTGCCCCGGGCAGACATAAATGTGTGGCAGCAATTCAACTCATCCTGGTCCCTGTCACCGCAGGCACTTCCAGCATCAATGCTGCAATGCTCCCCGTGGCCAGATGCTGCTGTATTTTAAAATCTGAATTACTAAATTGAAAGACCAAAACTTAAATGGTTAATATTTAGAGGGAAAGCACATAGTACTTTCTAAAAACAGGGTCCCTGCTTAAACCTGAGTGTCATGAAGCATCTTATGAATATCTTGATTTAAACCCGGCACTGCAGATACCAGAAAGAGGATATCTTTTCCATGTGCATTAGCCACTAGATGGAATGCATGGCATACTCCAAGTACCAGCACATGAGCTCTGCTTAAGGCTGCGCAGAGTATGGCCAGGAGGTGAGGGCTAATGGGACTCTCGCCCTTACGTGGCAAAGTAACACTCAGGCACAATAATACATGACTGAGGATATCTGGCTGCACAGCCACCCCATCCCTCCCCTTTGTCTCCCCTGCCACGTGTAGACTGAACTCCACATTTGGAATTAATAATGAGGGCACAAAGACAAAAGAAAGCATATGCTTATTTGCTTAATTGAGAGCAGAGAAAGCAAGGTACACCTTGCACAGCCAGAGGAAATGCTGTTTCAAGGTTAAACAGAGAAAGAAATAACAGGAGCACGTACACCATGGAAACATTTCCCCTGCAAGAATCCACAGAAGTCAGTACTGCATTTAATGGGGAAATCCTTTCCAGCACATAAATAGGGGCTCTCTGAGGTAACGGGAAATAAGGATGGATGAATCTGTTCATGAAAAAGCAGACAAAGTTCTGTTTCTTGCTCACAAGCAGATTCCTGCCAGCTGCTCTCTTTTCTACTCCCAGCAACTCCAACCCTGCTACTTCAGGTAGGAAAAGCAAGG
Organism: Turdus rufiventris; assembly: GCA_013186435.1. NCBI lineage: Eukaryota > Metazoa > Chordata > Aves > Passeriformes > Turdidae > Turdus > Turdus rufiventris. The sequence goes on along the minus strand of PYHW01009542.1, from coordinate 3,345,888 downwards.
ATTAGAAAATTCTCAAGTCTTGCTGCTTTGCCTTGTCTTGTCTCTCCTGTTTAACTCTGGTTAGCATGGAAGTTAATCATAATGAGACAGGATCACAAGCAGCCCCTTCTGTGGGTTGCACTCCCTCTTGCCCAGGAAGAATGCATCCAGAGCTGCAAAAACCCTTTGAGTGGGATTTCACTGCAGAACAGCACCGAGGAATCGCAGTGGCAAATATGATATCCTTTTGGTTGTCTGCAGCCAGTGGTATCCAGCATCACTTGTAAGAGCTTCCAAAGCTTCACCCACAACTGCCTTGCAGAGCTCAGCTCAACACAGCCATGGTTTGCCTACTAAAATTAAAAGTACACCTTGCATTTGGCTTCCTAAATCGTCAGGTATTTCCAAATTACTTACTGGGAGCACTACAGGAATAAGACATTTTGTGACTAATCACTGAATTAAATCAGTTAATTGATGCTATTCTTAAGAGAATGATTTTCTATATTAGTTTTCACAAAGATATACTGCACCAGCAGCAAGTAATGTGTGACTGCTATGGCTGTGTTAATTTCCATTGGCCTTGGGAGCTATTAACTACACACTTACAACCTCTGGGCATTACTGGAATATTAATTCTTATACAGAGAGGGTTTCATTACATCAGCATCAGTGTTACAGGCAGAGACATGGCACTCGAAACTGCTGCTCTCTCAGAGCTACATGCAAGGAGCTGCTCTGTTACAGCCTCTGCTGAAACAGAGCAGACTGAGCTAACAGTGAGGAGAACATTACATATGCACGAGCACTTCAATTCAATGAGATACAGTTTTAACAGTGAGATGAATATGTTTAAATATTTTAATTCTGGACTGTTTTCCTTTAAGTAGAATCTATCATTAATTCCATTGGTCCCATTTATTAAAACATCACTAATAAAGCTCCTTGTATCTGTGTGCTTCTGCTGGTGGCAGGGGTGACACAGGAAAGGCAGAAATGGGTTTCGGTTCTTAAGATGCTCTCTTCTGCATCACACTGCTCACACTGACCTATTTATTCTCCTCGCATGGGTGGGGAGGGGGAATGTTTCATTCTGCAAATGCACATAGCAGTGACTGAGGCTGCTTGGAACCTCTGTGCTGGGGGAGGAAGCAAACATGGCACTGGATGCAGAGGGGAATTTTCCGGAGAGTTTAGGCAAACGCTCCTGTGAACTGATTCCTGACCAGTCAAGAACACTGTTTGTTCATTGACAGAGGAAACAATGATGTCCACAGTGAAAGCCAAGAAGGAAAGGGTGGAGAATAAATAACAAAGCAGAACATTATGTTTTTCCATTTCTGCTTCCCACAAGCTCCCAGTCTATCACAATTTCAATATAATTTCCCAATGTGCTTTTCTGAACTCTCCTATTTCCCTGTTCCCCAGCCTGTCACACACATGCACTTCTGAAAAACCTATGGCACCGATCTGGTTCCAGCCAGAAATGAGCCCACTGACATTGGACGTCACTTCTCCAGAGGATTTCCTTCCCTTCTGATTTCTACGACAGCAGTAAGCGACATAAATGGAAAATAAACAATAGGCAAACCTTTTTATGCAACACTTCCTCCCCAGGGAAAAGCAGAAAGCCTATTAATCATAAATCAGAAAAAATAAATACCACTGGTATTTTCCAGCCTCAAATACCAGCATCATCCAAATTCCACTTCAGTTAGGAAAAAAGCCCTGTGATCCTGTCTTGTTTTCCTGAGTGCGTGTTCTCTACAAGGTGACTGGGTGCAGGGCTGAGGCTTCATTGATTTTCTGTGATATCCGTATGAAAAGTGCTCAGTTTAGAAGAATATGAGACCACTCCTGCCCCAGCAGGAGCCCTGGGAAACCGATGGTGTCTCCTCTGCTTTGGGAATCATCATCATCAACAAAGGTTCTGTACAGCAAATTATTCTCTGAATGACACAAACGACCACCTTCCTTGGCCTCCAATCCTTGTACTGATTTCACAGATATCTGTGTTGGGCCATATTGAACTGTCCTACAGAAGACACCCAAAATGCAATGGGACTTGCTCTCCTCAGCTGAGCCAGCTTTCAGAATAAACTAAATAACACGGCAGTAAATGCCACTTTTGGGGTTGGAGCAGTTTTTGCAAATTCCTGAACTCAGCAGACCTGGCTGGAGAAGGAGAGCTGATGACCAAGAAAGCATCATTCTTGTACAGTTCCTTTGGTGGTTACAACTGGGTTTCCAGGCATTGTCACAAACATGGGCAGTGTGTGTGGATGCTTTCCAGGAGCAACAGGAAACATGGCAGCTTGGCAAGCCTTGGAAAGGTCAGTACAGCGGATGCAGAGATCAGCCCACAGCCCTCCCCTCCTCCCTGGCTTAACGCTGGATATTAACACTGACCACAGTTTGAGTCTGACCTTCTGGCCTGTGCTTTCACTCTGGAGGGTAGTTCCTTAAATAATTAACAAAGAAGTCTTCCCTGATCACCTGCCAACACAGTAAGACAAACTGCTTGGGGCTTCTAGAGATGTCTTGGAATAATATGTCTCAAATATCTCTTGATATATTTGGCCATGTCTTATATTTGTGGTTTATTTGCTTCTCATTTAGTCCTTGCACACACGCTTGTGCATCTATGTGGAGATGCATCATTTCCTCAGACAGCAGCATCCTCCCCCACACTGCTGCTTTCAGCCAGGACCTGGCAGGATTTCTGCATCCAGAAAACTTGGTCCCTGGGCTGAAGACTGAGTGGCCACAGTGGCCCAAAGATGGCAACAGTGTCACACAATATCAAAATGGGGTAACTTTTGAGAAAGGGACAGAAAGGGCTACCAGCACAAAACTAGGAATACACTCAGTATACAAACATCTCCTGGACCAGTATAGCAAAAGCTTATGTAACAGAACAGGCCTCAGCCAAGGGAATCAAGACAGATCAATCCTGCAGAAACAAGCAAAAGGAGGAACATAAAGCAGAGGTGAAAGAAAAAAAAAACCCTAAGAGGAGGGAAGAAGTGGTAATTAATGAAAGCAGCAACTGAAGAAAGAAAAACGAGGAACTAGGATTGTGAGTTAAGATTCTCCCAGCATGTACTTCTTAAAAAAAAAATTAACACACACAGAGAATACCAAGCAGGCTGATTTATGTCTTCTTTCCCACATCTATAGATTTGCTCTGTATCCTCCTCCTGTTCTGTCCATTAACATTTATTGTTGTTTCACACACCTCCATCCACTTCTCCCTCCTCTCCTCATCAGCCTCCTCCTTCTGCACCAAAGAGGAGATCTCTCACTCCTGGGATAACATTATCCTTTTGCTATACTATTCTTCTTTCACATTTCTTTCCCATCAACAAGGAGGGTCCTACAACATTACAGACTTGTGAGAGATGTGTAACACCTATCAAAGATGATCTTGAAAGGACAACAAAAAGGCCAATAAGGGTAAACAGCACAGCAAAGACAGCTCTGTTCTTTAAAAAGGAACAGCTACAGAAGGAAAAAGGAAAAGAGCATAAACATCAGCCAGTTAAACATAAACCATAATTAGGTCGACCAAAAGAGATTTAAAGAAAAACTTGCTAAAGCTATCAAAGCTAATAATGAAATACATCAGATAGAGGAAACCTGCCAAAGATCCCCTAAGGCAAATAGATGATGGAGGTCTAAAAGTAGTGCTTGAAGAAGAAAAGACCACAGCAGAAAAGCTAAATGGATTCTCTGCACCAGTGCTCGCTACAGGGAAACTGAAGGAGTTACCACACAGGAGCCTCTCCTCACAGAGCAAGACAGAAGCACTGTCTCTAGCTGAAGTGGCAGGAAAAGAGGCTTTCAAGCAAATCAACACCCAGAATAGTTATGAATTCATAGACCTGGCAGAATGGATCCAAAAAAATCAAACATGCAGCTATTAGCTGCGGTAGGTAGCCTATAATTTAAATGAGACTGGCACTATGGGAATGGAAGTTGATGAACATTACTTCATTTGGCACCAGGGAAGGGATCTTGAGGGGGAAACAGACCAGAAAGTCTGATTTTCATTTCAGCTGATTTGGGGAAAACCATAATAAATCCTACTTCTAGAATTAGCCTTGCATATTGAAGAAAGAAGTTACTTGGGAAGCTCTGATTATGTTTTACAGACTCAATAGGTACATGTTATTGAAACTATGGAAAGCATTTATAAATATCCAAATATAGCCTAGTCAATCAAAATCACATGCACCAATGTTGAGCACTTAAATTCTCAAATGCTTTTTTTAATAAAATTCCTCACTAAAGATTTTTCAATTCTTAGTGAGGGATTTTATAAAATATTAAATTATAATATATTAGATTATAATATATTAAATTCTGCAATTTCTTCAAGGCACCATGGAGTAAGAGGGGAAGATCCTCTCATGAATCAATACTTAGTTGAAGGACAGCAAGCAAAGAGCATGAATACATGAAGAGTTTTTATAACTGGAGAAGTGTGCAAGGGTTCCCAGGAGACATTCAATGGCACCTGAGCTACTTCAGGTGTTCACAAAGATCTTGAAAGGGGAGCCAGCAGGGAGGGGACGTGTTTGCTGATGACACCAATGTGAATCGCACTGCAAGAATTAACTACACTTTATTGCAGAAGGATCTCACAGTATTGAGGTCTGGGAAAAAAGATGGCACAAGAAACTCAGTGTTGGTACAGACACAAGCATCAGAGAGTGTGAACACACACACTCTAAATCTGCATAAATCTGCACACAGATTGATGTCTAAAAACCTGGTATTTCCAGTCACAGTAGGTGTCTTGGAATCTGCATTGAGAGTGCTTAGAAATTATCACTCACTGCTTAGGAGAGGTTATAAAAGGCAAGCAGAAAATTAGGAGTTAGTAGGAGAAGAGAACAAAAGCCAGAAAGCAGTCCTATGTTATTGTGCTGCACACACCACTTGAAAGGTGATTCTGGCTTCTTTCTTGAAAGGATAGACTAGAACAGGAAAGTACTCAGAGAAGACTGACAAGGGGAATCAGAAATGCAGAACAGCTTCCATGTGAGGGGAGTACAAGACCAGCTGACTTCAGTGTGAAAAGGAGACAGCCTTAGGTAAAGACACGGGGGCTCAAGGCATGGAAGTGCCTTTATCCCAAGTGACAAGCTGATGGTTACTCACAACTCATTCTGCACACCAGAACTAGGGGACACCAAATCAGATAATCAGGCAGAAGGCTCACAGCACACAGAGGGAAATCTTGGTGTGCATACTCTGTAATTTAATGACGGAGCCCAGCGCACCGGATGCTGTAGAAGCCAAAACTATAAATAGATTTGAAAAAGCAGTCAGCGACACTATGGAAGAAAAGTCCATCAGTGGCTGTTAAAAGCAAAAATAGCAAGTAACTCCTGACTCAGGAAGTCTTTAAACTGCAGATTACTGCAAGCTGGGAAAGAACTGGAGAGAAGCATTATTATTGTTGGCCCTGTTCTTACAGTGCTTTTTTCAGCAGCTGCTGCTGATTGCTCTCAGGGCAGGCCACAATATGAGGTGACCCAGCAGGAATTTAAAAGTTCTGCCATCCCCTCAAAAGCCTGGAGCAGCCCTCTTTCCTGGTACTGTCCCCAAAACTCCTGAGCTGAGGAGGGAAACAGCTCAACCTAAGGCAGTGAGCCCTGAGTACTGCCTGGGCTCCCTCCCTGGAGGTAAAGGTGTATTAGCTCCAGCTCAGAGCTGCACTGCAGCAGCGGCATGGCCTCGTGGCCAGTCACCATGGCTGCTGTTGCCTGAACAGCAGTGAGGGAGACAAGCAGGGAAATGAGATCGGCTCACCGGGTCAGAGGGTGGTGTTAATAGTGCCAAGGGTTTGATCCCATCCCTGTATGGGCCATTCACTTAAGAGTTGGACTTGTGATCTTTGTGGGCCCCTTCCAACTCAGAATATTCTGTGAATCATGCAGAGGGAAGAAACCCCAGTTCCAGACTTTTTTAAAAAACAGCCCCACTAAGACAGTTCAAACCACTTCAGTATTTCCTGAAGACCAAAGGGTACACATAAAAAACAATTTCATACTTCTAGTGCTGCATAAATTAAAATATGCTCTGGCCAATAAGTTAGGAAATAAAACTCAACCCGTGTGCAGATCACCTGCGTTTCTGCAATTACTTCACAATTAGACAACTGCTGAAAGCAGCTGGAGGCAAACGCAATACATTTTCTAGCAAAACACAAAATGAAACAGTCTGTTTCAATGCAAGAAAATACATAAATGAGGCTGTTAACAGAGCTGTTTGGCAAAGAGTAATCAAATAAAATGAAATATGGTACATTAAGTTTGGCACTTTGTGGCATTTTATTTTTGTCATTAGAACATTGCTAAAGAAATTTCAATATATTCAGTAGCGTTACTATGGCATTCTGGAGTGTTGCAAAAAACTTTTGCTATGTCTTTAGAAATGAAAGCGTTACGCTATCATTAAATCTACAGAATCAAAGTTATTTAAAAACAGCATGTCTTAAAAATGTGATTGTCAGAATCAAAGTTTGTCCATCAGCATATAATCTGCTGACCAGTTTTTGCACAGTTATCAGACAAGAGAAAGTAAGTGTTATTTTATGATAATAAGAATGTTAATTAGATCAATGCAACAATAGCACAACTTTTTCCTAAAGAAAACTATTCCATGTAATAAACCTACTTTAAAACAATATAAAAATGCAAGTGTTCTTCTGTGGTCACTCCTACCTGAAAAGCGATTCTCGTGATAGCCAGATTTCGTTCTGTTTCACAGTCTTCCAAGAGAAAAGCAGCAGCAGCAAAGCAAAGAGGGCTGGAACAGTGAGTCTCCATTTATTTAGCCATGTAGACAGCTTTTTTAGACCGTGGACAAAAAGGATGCAGTACCCCATACTGGGAAAAAAAAAAAAAAAATGAAAGGTAAAATGTACCAAAAAGTTGTATTTCAAGTGTCTGGTTTACATGCAAGACCATCCAGTATTGCATTTATTCTACAATTACAGGGGGTTTTGGACTAATGATATTTTCTGGGCTAACAAACTTCAATTCAACAGCAGTTTTCCTCAAGTCACTACACAATTTCCAAATTAATCTAAATGATAGACCCGGATGCCAAAAGTACAGTCGCATACATAATACCACCCAGCATAATGGTAGCTTACACCAGCCACAGAAGGCAGCTGCTTTTCTGAACAGCAAGCTAAGAAAGCACCATGTAATAACAGTAATACTGAGCACTACTGGAGCAGTGTGGAAATGACAGGCATTTTAACAGGAGGAAGTCTCTAAACAATCCCAGTGGTGGCTGCTATTAACTTCAGTTTACAAATTGTGAAGCTGAGGCAGGAGAGCGAGTGCTGTAGTCAATGTTGCCACCAGGGCAGGTGACAGAGACCACCAAAAGGCAGAAGTGCCTGTCTGGGTCTTGCACTTCTACATCAAGGTCAGCCTGTCCCTTCTAGTGCCCAGCCCAGAAGAGCTGAAAGGTGCTGGCCGATCTTCTTTGCTGCCCTTCCATGAACTGACACACAGTCATCTCCAGCCCCGAGCCCCCAGCACTTCCATGGCTCTCCATGAACAACTGGCATTTTCACGAGCCAAATTTGGATAGAAATCTTACTCCTGAATAAATGTGTATCAATTCAGTAATTATTTACCTTAATTCAAGGGTTATGTTCATTCCTCCAATGATGTCGCTCTGAGTTGGAAATTCAGTGCTTTTGGTTGCTGTACTTCATAATCGCTAATTCTACTTGCGATTTTTTACAAGGAATTTAAATTTCTATTGTTCAAAAATTTCATTAGCTTATCTAGAACTCTGCAGGTTACTTAGCACCTGATTTAGACTTAAAACCTATCTTAGTCCAGGCAGCTCTCCCTGATGAAATAAGGGAGCAGAAGGCTCTCGAATAACATTTGCAGATGATCAATAAACAGCAACAAAAGCATAGCCCTTCCCAAACACTGGCACACCTTTCACCCCAGCTGAATCCACATTTAAAAGCAGGAAAGCTGGAGGTAGAGAGATCATTGCACCTGCCCACACTCTGGCCAGAGATTTACAGGCTTTCCTGGTCTGTACAGAGACGTTCAAGCACCTTCCCAGTAAGAATGCTACAAGGTATGAAAAACTAAGAACAAAATGTGACCTTGCAGGCAAGCATGCAATATAGTGAAATTCGATGTGGAAACCAGAAAAAACAGAATGTCCCATACTTGATGAGCTCTGTGTGTGCTTCTTGGCATGGTTTCTCTGCCCTCTTGGAGAGCTGGGCGTGTTGCTTAGGCTTCCCAAGGATGGAGAAGGACAAGAATTCTTCCTTTCACTGGGGAAAAAACCTGCCTTTGCTGTACATACTGATTAGCACCACTGCATTGTCTCTGGCACAGTACAGATGTACTTATAGAACACTGAGAGAAGTCTAGACATACGGGGTAAATCCAGAGACAACATCAGATCTGCTGGTCATTCAGAACTATTTTCACTGCTGGTTTTGAGTTTTCCCATTTTTCAGAAGTGCTTACCTATATATATTGCACTATAAAGTGCAATTATGCTTGCACTTTGCTGTAACACATTTCTTGTACTTGTGCTGTTTTTCATTAACTCTTTTGCACATATATATTTATTGCACCTCCATTAACTGTAAGCAGAGCTTTAGAAATACAGAGATGCTGGTACCAAACAATCCAGCCTTTACAGCTATCAAACCCTTCTTTAAAACCTCTGAAAATATATTCTCAGTTATAATCCCTCCCTTTCCAACAAGAAATGCCTCAAAAGCCTGCAGACGATTTTCACTGTGTTATTTTGCCTTTCCTCAATTTTATCCTTCCCTTGGAATTAATCAACTGAAATAAATATCATTTAATTACTTTAGCACAAGGACATTTTCAAATTAATTTCCCTAGACCTTCACGTATTCAAGAATAGACCCTTTCTACAGAATCACAAATGCGTCCAGAAAACAAAAAATGCAAACATCAATGTCTTGGTATTTATGTCAAATCCCATCCCGGCTGTTGGGAATTTCTGCCTTAGCAGCAAGACTCAGTCTGAGGCACAGTCAGCATCACATTACATCTCCTCCACATCCCGTGATCTGGTCTAAACAAAACAGTCTGCACCTATGCATTAAAGCATCTGTCAAAAAAATGGAATTATACTACTATTGTTTCCTAGTTCCAAAACCCCATCATCTGTTGAACTTGTTTCATCATCTACTTCACTTGTTTCACACTAGACCCAACAGTCCCAGTACAGAAATCAGCTTTATCACAGAGACCATGTCGTTTTGAACCAGTGAAGCAGCAAACCTACAAGGATGGAGCTGCTGCAGCAGCAACCTGCCCTGACAGTCACTGGACCTGGAGAGCCCCACACCCCACCACAGTTCATCTCACTTCCCTTGATCCCAAACTCACCAGGCTTCAGAGGAGCCCTTTGAAGCTGCTCAGGCTTTTATCAAGTCAGTAGCAGCCCAAGCAGTGATACCCTGGCGGAAAAAGCCTGTACAGGTGAGGATGCACTTGGATGATGAAGGTAACTTGCCAGGTAATGCTTCCTATGTGGTTAATTCTGCTGTGACCCTGCCACTGCCTACAAACACAGAGTACATTTCAAATAGACTTGCTTTTCTTCTCATTGATGGGGAATTTGACTCCATATCAAACCTTACCACTGGCTCGCCAGGAAATCAGGTTTTACTCACACACAGAGGGGGAAAAGAAAATGAAAATGTCTCAAAAGGACCTTTCATCAAAGACTTGCTTGCCACTTGAAAAACTTACTCTTAAGTACAACATTCCAGACATCTCAGTAGCTAGCTGCATATGTATTGAGGCTGCAGAGTTTGGGAGTTATTTGGTTTCTTAGTTAACTCTAGCACTTCCTAGAGAGGTAGCCATTTCTCCTGAAGGTCTTTCTCTCAGAATTGCCGTACAAACACTTTTCAGAAATACTTTGCAGCAAAACCAAAACAATGGGGAAATCCCCAAACCACTTTTCTAAGTCCATTTTCCACTAGATTATTGTAAAACTGCTAAGCTTTTTTGCTTTGTTGTTGTTGTTGTTTGGTTGGTTGGTTTTTGTTGTTTTTGTAGGATAAGCAACAGCCTACTACAGCAGTGGAAAGTCCATGCCAGCTTGGTTCCTGTGGTCCTGAGAAACAGCCTACCAAGCTAACATGGTAGGAGTTTCATGTGGGCTCATAATGAGCAAGAATTACAGGAGAACCTGTAACTTCAGAAATTCCAGGATGCAGCAGAAAAGCTGGGCAAATGGACCAAGAAGCCAACGGGTTCATGATTCCTCACAGTTTCAGACTCCTGCAGTATTAAAGTGGTACCTTAGGCATGCCCTGAATTGCAGAGAGGGCCGAGGGCCAGGCAGCCCAGCAGGGAAACTCCCTGTGCTACTGCCGTGTGATTCTGGCAGATTGCACACAGGGAGCTGGGTAATGACACTTTCTTGTCTATCATTTATGTGGTTTGTTAATACTGTTCCACCTGTAAGGAAGCAAAGTGATAGGAGGCACAAGCAGATGGGAATGTGGTGGCATATAGACCTTATTTCCCAGGGTGCTCTAAATGTATTGCCCTATTAAAGCTAGAGACAAAACAGCATATACTTAAGATATGGAAACATATCTTGGGTAATTAGATTGCAAATTCAACTTTTCCTTGGGTCATTACTGCTCCTTTCCCAAGGTGAGGCTGTTACGGATGGTGCTTGCACACAGCTCTGCTCTCTATGGATCAGGTTTCTCCATTTTAGTAAAAATCAGGAATGGTTTCACTGCATTTGGCTCTTGTGGTGATGGCATCTAATCAAAGCCGCATGTGCCACAGCCCAGGATTATCAGGATGCTCTGCTACAGCAAACTGCCTGCATCAGAAACCATTTTACCTCCTTCAGAAATTGCTTGGAGACCTACTGCTGTGGAAAACTCCTGAAGAGCAAGACATGTTCTAGGCATACTTTCTACTGCATTTTCCAAGTTGTGACTTTGCACAGTGCACAGTCAGAGCAGGCTGAGAGCTGAAGTTCTGAGAGAAACAGCCTGCATGGACACTAGCAGTTCCAGCCTTTTCTAACTCACCCAGGTAGTAAAAAGGAATTTTAAAAGGGTGGGAGAAACTATGCAGAAAAAATGCTTTCCTCACACTTTTTGGTAATTTGGTAAAATGGTAACTTTGGTAAGATTTGCCATTTGGTAAAATGGTAATGGTGGATGTCAAATTTTGTGAACTAGTTGTTTGGGGTTTTTAAAATCTGATTTAATCTCAACAAATGTAAACTTGGAGTAAATCCACTGATTTCATCAAAGTAGTTATTCCAGATTTCATAGCTCAGCCTAGATAAGAATCCAGATGCATCCATGCATACATAGCAGTTTGGGAAAGAGATGCCTATAAGCAGCTTGTGGAAATGTGGAAGAAGCACTGCCGTATTCAGGGGCTGCTAACGCAACAAAAGGGATTATATCAGAAGTATACTGAGACTAGAAAATGCACTTGGCTTCAACATTTCACCCGAGAGGCTCTTTCTGGGCTGCAAAACTCCTTCTTGATTTCCAGCAGTTATTTAGGATGACTCCCTTTCCCTCCATAAAAATCAACCCTTGCTTCCAAGCTGCTCTGAAGCAAGTTTAACCCTTGTGTTCATGACTAAATGCATGCTCTGCTGCTGCCCTTCAGAGAGCAGAGAGCACAGCCTTTCATAAAGACTGTGTCTGCTGCCAGATTCAAATGCTGAACACAAACATTTGGATTCTCTCAGTTTCATAGCTCCCCACAAGCTTCTAAGCCTCAGTACCACACATATATTACCTGGCACAACACACTTTACATGCTCCTAGTCCTAGCCACTCCATCTCTGCAGCCTGAGCAGAGGAAAGGCACTGCGAGGAAGAGGCAAAGCCAGCTGAAATGCAGCTTGCAGGCAGGGCTGTTGCTGCAGGGGAAGAGACAGTTCATCCCTGTTAAACTCATCAGCTCTGCTCACACTTCTCTAATGGAGAGTAATTGATTGCAAAAAGCACGCTTGGCATGCCCTGTGGGCTGCTTTGCCTCACTGCAGCAGTCAGATGTGGAAAGGAGTGCTGGCAAAAATAAGCATGGCCAGGGTGGTTCTTTCTGCCCCAAAAAGCACTCCAGTGATGAGCTGCACTGGCAGAGTAGCAAAGATGCTGTTTTATGAAAAATGTCAAGGTTTTCAAGGTTCAAGCTGTTTGGGCCAGAATGAAATCTGGTCTTTGAAAAAGAATGTTTCCATCTGGAAATAGAATGTGTTTGTATGTGCATGGTAGGTTTCACTTGGGTCATAAAATCATAGAAACATTAAAGTTGGAAAAGACCTTCACGATCATCAAGCCCAATCTTACAGAAAGAAAAAAAAAATTAAAAAACAACCAACAATTTCTGGGTCACCCAAAAGATCCAGAAACTCAGAAGCTGTTGCACTTCCTGAAAACTGGATCACTTGGATTCAAACCATTGTGCCAGGTCAGGCTCAGACCTGGGGGTGCAGTGGGTGTTTGGATCCTCAAAACCCCCAGCCATGAAAGCCCCTGTGCTGATCTGGAATAACCACACTCCACTGGCCCAGGCTTCAGAAATTCAGAAAAGTTGACCTTGCACTGACAAGTTTATTGCTGGACTGAGACTTTGCCTCAAAGCTGGTACAAGGATAGCCTAAACTCAGCAAGTTACAGGCTAGATAATGTACAAAAGTTTAAGCACAGCCTAGATCAGGTCTAGATCAAACTGCCACCACCAAGTGTTCCAGCAGGGTTTACATCAGTACTAATTATCCCAAAAAGATGCTGGGCTGTGGCAGATAAACCTCGATGTCCCAACTCTCAGATGGGTGTCCCTTTCTAAAGGGGCAGTTCTGGGCTGCTGTCCCCAACTGTTCTTTTTGTAGTCCATCTCCTTTTGACTGTAAACTTCACCTTGGCTTGGAGTAGTCTTTTGCTTCTTATCTTTTTGTCTAAAGTTTCACTAGTCTGCACACCCTGGCAAGAAGTTTTGGATTAACTAAAACACGGTATTTTTCATGGGAAGATGTGAGTATCACAGTACCAAAATTTTCTCAACCAGGTGGTACTAGAAAGGAAAAACCTGTTAAATTTAAACAGTCATGTTTGGGACTAAATGTCCAAAGGCAAGGAGGATGTGGGGTGTCTCTGTGCCACAGAGTAAGCCAGCAGCATTCACTAGTACTGAGTTTTGGGGACAATGGGAAAAGCATTGTTTAAACTGCCTGTCTCTCAGTAAGGATGATGTGGAATTGATACACTTTTTCCTGGTCACTAGAGGTTTTGAAAGACTTCAGGAAAACCATCAAGATATAACATATAACATACCAAAAAAACCCCACTGGGAATAAATCCAATCACCACAGCTCAGAAGTATCAGTGTGACAACCAAGAACCAGCAACATATTTAACTTATACTGAGCCTGCTGAATAAAATATCAAATTTTCACTGGAATTAAGCAGGCTTTTCCTGGAATAAAGTATGCAGGTCATAATACAAAGACATAGCAAACCATAAACACTGGAAGAATACATCTAACTTGGAAAGGTACCTTATGAGTTAGTGCTAAGACTTTGTCACTGGCTCTAAATTAAAAGCTATGTAGGCCTGAATTAAAGATACTTAGACATAATCAGCTAAGTAATCAAAATGATTTACCTCCACTAGCAATGTGCTCCTCTAGGCAGAACGTGATGTAATTAAAGAAAATGCAGGAACTTTTCCTTATTAGAGAGAAAATGTGGACTAGAAATTAATGATTTCGCCAACCCTTGAATAGCTATTCAACATTTGGACACATTTCCCCTTCCTTCCAAAAAGTCACGTGATAAACCAACCCCCTTCATTAGAGTATTTGAGTCCAAGATTTCACATCCAACATATTTCTACCTGATATGTTTACAGGTAATACAGAAACCTTCCAGGTTTCTAATTACTATATGAATTATGGAAAGAAAACATTTTATAAATAAAAAATCCAATATAATTCCATGAGGATTCCACAGAAATTTCCCTAGATCCTATATACTTCAGTGGAGACAAGTGTGTATGCTACAGTTTTAATTTAAATACTGTCATAATTTCTGGAATTCTATAATAGGAAATAATTTCCCATTCAGTTCCATCACAAGTCTCCAAAAACTCCATGTAAGAATATTATCTATTAAATTTCACAAGGTATCATGTTAAGGCCAATGTATTACCTTACAAGTAAGAATTCTGCTTTTAATCAACATGACCAAGTAGATTATTTCCACAAGATTACATTAACTTAATTTATTTTTAAACCAATATTTTTACCTCTCTGTATTATTTCCAAGAGCAGAATAAATGCATTTGAAGGCTTTCCTTTATGTTAATCTATCACAACAAAACCAGAAATCTTTCCACTATAGCCATTAATGCCCATAACTCCACAAACATTTAGCTTTTTCCTGTACATGCCCAAAACACATTTCTCAAAAGCATGTTTTAAATTTAGTTAACATAATGCAATACAGAAGTCTAGACCAAACATGCCATGAGCTCATGTTTTTCAGCTTTGCACAATCATTTCAGTTTTCATTTCTACATCTTTACTGCCTTTTGCCAAAATACATAGCACTGGCATCTCAGCATTTCTTCCCTGCATTAACAGAGGCTAGCTGCTTTGATTTCTCCTTGAAGTGTTTAAAAAGAAGGGGCAGGCCTCCAAAGGCAAGAGCTTAAGTTCAGACATGCATCTGCAAGGTAGCTGCTCGCAGCATTTAGCCTTCCTACAAAGACTTGTTTCTCATTTATTAATGAGAACTCTCTCTTCCCCCTTTTGAAGGGCAGAGTGGAGTTACTATCCCTATTTCACAGAAGCAGAACTGGTCATTTGCCTCAGCTGAAGTCCCAAACACCTCGCCACGAGCCATTTTTGCAGAGTGCTGCTCAAATTGACACCCTGCAGTGGGAGAGGCATCCTCCACAGAAAAGAGGGACTCAGCTGGAGCTGCAGTCTGGCCCACTGCCTTCACATAATGGTCTCCCATTTCACTCCCCATGCCCTCAGGTCTGCATCTGAATTACAGGGAATATAATCCAGTTCACTTCTTTTGAACTTTGGCTGCCCCATAGCCCCCGCAAGAACAGCAGCAACAGAGCAGGCAATGAAATCATGTCTGTTTCAAGTAAATGGAACAGGTGTAATTTGGATTCCATACACAAATCCCAAGTGACTTGAGGACTTAACTTGAAAACTGGCAAAATGCTTAATTGTGTTGTTGAATTGAGATCAGGGAGAAGATAAACTGTCTCCACAGAGCCAATGAGACTTTCACCGCTGACTTCACTGGGTCAGTGTTTGACTCCAAATGAGAAGAGAAGCTTCTTCTGTAAATCAGATGATCCTTTACAGGATCTGATCTAATATTGAAAGAATTTGGAAAGGCAAACAGAAATTCAGCTCCTGGTGAACTTGTAGCTTCAAATGACAATAAAGAAAGGAGTGGCACAGGAAACTGAAACCCCATTGCACACCTGGTCTTTAGGAAAATGAAGATAAAGTGGAGTACCTAACATGCTGCCAGAAGAGAAGCACCAGTAAGTCCCATCTCCAAGTGGCTGCCTTGTAACCACTGGGCACTTCTGCTCAGAAATTATCATAAAGGTTCATAAAAGTTACAGATGATTCCACCATGTACCAGGTTCCTTATTTCCCCCCTCCAATTACATAAATTGATAGTGTTTGGGATTACACTAGTTGGAAAAAATGCATTTAAAACACGCTCTATGCAAAGGCAAAAATTCATATTGTCCCTGCTTTGCTATGGCATGAGGAAAACTTTACCATGATGCATTAATTTATTGAAAAATACAGGTGTGCTTTTTCCTGGATGCTGGCTTTTTAGCAGATTTTAACATAGATGGCAAAGCAAATGCCACCCTGTATACAGCAGTGATCTCATCTCCTAGTATTGTCAATTAGGGCTGCAACATCAACCCCTGATACAGTGAGGAGCTGGCAAAAAAACCCAACAGCAACCTGCAATTGCCTGTGCTGGTAGAGAGTAGCTGTGCACCCTGCAACCCACTCACTGCAACATCCACCATGAACGAGTGGCCATAAAATGGGGCAGGGACCACTGGATTGCCTGCTGCTTTCAGCTAATTGGAAATAACTCACGGAACGATGTTTTGGTTGATTTGTTGGTCCATATGAGGCTGTGAAAACAACTTAAGTCGTCCAGCTACGACCCAACAGCTCAGACAGGAGCCACAGCTATCAGGGTAGCAATGAAAAATGAGGAAAACACAGAAATTGCTCTGGTGGGAGAGGTTTGATCTGATGAGGTGAGGGCAGCCCTAGCTCTGTGGAAATGGCAGCTCCTGGATAGCCCAAGAGCTTGCATTGCTGCTCTTGTCTCTGCACAGTGAAGGGCTACACAGAGGAAGAGCTGCTGCTCCTGCATGAGTACAAATTGCTCACCACTCAGAACAACTGCCTGCACTCAGACATTCTGCATTTTCAAACAATTACACTGTCTGTGGGGTTCTGAGCAGCGTTTTCATCGACATTTTGAAGAGGGGGAAAAAAACTGTAATTTAAGTCTTTCACTGATTCAGCTTTTTAAGTGATGCCACTTTGGAAAACTGGCCCAGAGAGTTGTATCCTGTTTATTACTCACTTGTTATTTTACACTCTTTGCTCCCCTGAAAACAAGTTTTCCCATCTTACAYATAAGAAAAACAGCAAAAAATCAAAAACAAACAAGCAAACAAAATTWAAAGTCAAAAGACAATAAATTGTTTTCCAATTAAATTTTTCAAGCTAAAGCCATACTATTATTTAAAATTCCCAATTTAAATGAGTTACTGCTTGTAACCTTCAAATTAAAAAATAAATACAAGAAATATTTTCTCCAAATATTTCTGTTTAGTTGAACACAATTAAAGAAAACATTCAACCATTTTGACATAGTTTGTATGCTTCTCTCCTGAGGCAGGGCTGCAGACAGAAGAGGAATTGTTCCATCAATCCCCAGAAGGCAAGGCCTAGCCATATAATTAGACATTGAGCAAAAGGCTTATTTCTTTTTTCTTTCTATTTATAATATCTTTTACATAAATCCTTGGGTCCTTACTTAACTTTTATTGAAAAGAAAATGCTTGACATTTTCCCCAGGTACCCAATGAGCAACACTGAATTAGGACTTGAGGCTGTGACACACATACACCAATGTCCCATCCATAAATATGCAAGTGCTACATCCATAAATATCAGTAAAAGGCTACTGCTTGAAACAGAGATAGAAAATGCCTTCCAGCATAAGCCCAAACACATAGATCACCAAATCCTCTCCATCTCTTTGAGGACTTTTCGCTAAATAAAACTGCATGGCAACCTCTGACTTGCTGAGTTTTAGAGACCAAACGGCAAAGGACAGGAAAACCCCTTTTCAAGATGTTACTTGAGAAAACTGCTACAGGCTGTTCTAAATAAAGAACACAAGTGCTTCCTAAAGCCATCATTACTAAATTGCCATCCTCCCTCAGGAAAAAGTGAAACAAAACAAAATCACATTATTTTTGTGCTGCCATAGTCATGAATGTTAGCAGAAGTCCCCCTCACCACCCCTGCAATTTTGAACCTGGAGGATGCAAGAAATGCTCAGCTCTCTCCAGATAATTTGGCAAGAAAATCCCCACCTTTGCCATACAGTGCCGGGGTTTGCCTTCCCTTTTCATGCCAGCTACCTGCCAACCTGGGCTAAGAGCAAAAACCAAATGCTGCAAAGCAGGACAGGAGTGATCTGAGTCAAGGTATGAGATCCAGGGACTGTGACACAGACTTACTCCAGAGTAATTTAATCCTTCTACCCCAGTCCTCCTAACTGGAAAAAAAAAAATTAAAATGTAGCAACCATCAATCACCTACTTTGTAGGTCATATATTTGCAAAGCCCTCAGGGAGATGAAAAGCATTATACAAACTATATGCACACATGTTAACGCTGATTAATTTTCTCTGTGCAAACATACCCTTTTTTCTTCTTCATTGCCCCTCCTCTCATTATATCAGCAGTCTCATCTGGAGGAGGAGGAACTGCTGACAGCTGAAGTATTTTCCGCAGTTGTTCTTTTGAGATTCAGAAATGCAACCACTCAACACAGCCCTGTGTTCAGCTGACTGTTTCCTTAATAGCTTTGCTCTTTCATGTGTTTCCTCATTTTCTGTTACATGAATTTAAAGCAATCTGATTTCCAAGTTAATTTGAAATGATGCAGGATCCATTAGTTGAGGGTATCATTTGCAAAATAACTCTGAGAGACAACTTTCACTCACTATACTTTCAGGTGTACCCTCAGCAAACAAAAGCAGGGCTAGTGATGTGAATAGTCAGCAGAATTTGACCTAAAAAGCATGTCTGTGTAAAGAGGCACAGGGATACAGCCTAAATGCATAAAAACCTTAGAACACATGCAATAGCTCCTACACAGCCTGAGGTTTACACCGATGAGCAGCCTTTTTGTGACAGTGCCTACACCAATGACAATCAGAACATATACAGTCTTTCAAAAGACTATCTGTAAGCATTTTTCTTAGGATGTTTGGATGCACAATTTCTGAGGAATAGAATGCAAATGTTTTGTGGAATAAAACTTCCGTTTCAATTGTCACAAAGCAACCCAGGGTGAAACTGAGGACTTCTGTTTTGTCATCAGCTCTGCAAATGGCAGTTCCCATTAGATATAAGAGGCTGGCCCCTTGCATCCAGGGTAGAATTGGGATTTCTAACTTGCAGCATCCAAGGTGCAGTATCCACTTATGCTCATGCATGGAACCAACTATATTGGCACAAGTTTCCTAGAGATATTGAGGAATCTCCCTCTTAGGACATATTTAAAAGCTGTTTATACCTGGTCCAAAGAAACTGGCTCTGCTTGCCCAGGGCATGCGGACCAGACAATCTCCCAAGGTCCTTTCCAGCCTAAACCAGCTGTGATTCTGTCAAATGGGCAATAGTCTGGTGCATCTTGGATGAATGGCCTCTGAGTGCCACTGCAGCCTCTGGTCTGGATGCTGTGGAGATGTCACAAGTAACACCTCAAAGTTGTCCGTGCATAAATGCAATCAGAAGCACCCAGACGGCTGAAGTGACCATTGTTTGAGGCTGGAAGCTGAGGGGAATTTCAGAGCACTGGCTGAGGGATGGAGAAGTGGCTGAATTTTCCTCCTCCTGTTCAACAAGTGTGAATCTCCACTCTTAGATGTGTATGCAATCAGTAGTTTACAGAAGGAGCCCACGCACATATTCCACAACTGAATCTAGGAGCCTTCTGAGACAGCAAAAGTCTCCTTTGTATATACTGACCACCTAGGGGAGTAATGGAGTGGGAAAGCTGAACAAGAACCCAATAAAAATATGATAGGCTAACTTTTCAGCTGCTGTCTTTAGGATAAAATCATTGAGGAATTTAATTTGAGAATGCTACCAGGAAAAAGAGTCTTGGAGGACAATCCTCAAGAAACACCACCTCATCTCTGTATTAAGCTGTGTCAAGCACACCAAAAAGACTGTGTTTAAAAAGAAAAGCAAGGATTTTGTGTAGCTTTGCTCCTGCCAAGCAATCTGCTCTCAGCTGACTATAAAATCTCTCATGCTGTAACGCCAAAACTCCCAGGCAGAGAACACACTGACTCGCAATATAATGTTTGAAGTACTTGAAAGGGTAGAAGCAATTATGCCTGCTTTCAGAAAATGAGTTGGTGGTCTCATTAGCAAAAAAAAAAATTCAATTGCAATAGTTACCTCGGCATGTAAAGGACTCGCTCTGCCACCACAAATCCCACCCTGAAGAAGAGGTTGCTGGCTGGGATGAATGGGAAAACCAGGAACAACAAGCCAACCAAAACTTCTTTGTGTTCCAGTTTCTGCAATAATACAAAATTAAACAAATATCAACTAAAAAAATCCAACTTGGTTCATCTCTAACTTTCCCCTTTCTTCCAAGGGTCACTAAAAAAGCAACTTAGATTAACATTCGGCATGTTTTTGCATTTAAAAGAAATTTCTACAAGACACTAATCTTTGATATTTATGCACTCCTGGTGCATCTAACATGCCCAGGAAGTGCACAAACACTACCCACTGTGTCTATTATTACTCTTGGTATCTTTTCCAAGGTCAGCTCTACCATGTGCATGGCACAGCTATCACCTAAGATATAACTCATATTGGTAATATGTAAGTATAGAGTAGTGTGAATGTATACATTAGCATGTTTACAACAGTGTGGCTGTATGTAAATACACAAATGCATATCACATACACACAGACTGCTGTGTTCAATCCTAAATGTTTGTAACAGAGAAAAAGCTGTTCAATCAGTCACATTTTGTGTAAAGAAAGCTAGCCCCGAGTGACACATTAATGCAGTCATTTTATCTCTTTCAAGGGAAATATCTACACTTCAAATGATACTTTCACACACAAGGTCTCCACACTCATATAGAGTCAGAAAATTGAGATATGCTGTATGCTAAAATTAATGTTTTTCACTTGAGCTCAGTTAATGCCCTCCACTTGTACTCACTTTTCTGTTAGCTCACTCTTAGAGGAGAAATGGAATTACCACATGCAATTCAAACCAACTGTGATCCATGGGGCCAACACAGGCATCTGGTGATGCAGTGGCCACTCATCCTGCCATGGAGAGACCCAAGTCTCCTGAGCAAGCTAAGTTTGAGGTTTAGCTACACCCCAAGAGGGTAAATCAGCTCTTTCTCCTCAAAGAATGACACAGGATAGAAGTGTAGCTTTAGGGCTGTTCAATCACCCAGGCAGACATCTGTGCTCTCCTGGCTCGGATGCTGCTTCTCACTGTCTGCAGATATCATGAGAAGCTTTGTCACGCTTAGAAACAGATGCAACCAGAATCACTTAATGGCTGCAGCACTTTCTAATTGTTGTGGGTAATTTCTCAGTTTTGGAGAGCAAATTGACTTCTCTTTGCTGGAGGGAGCTACATTTAGAAATGTTGAACAAGAGTTTTGAGTAGAGAAATGGAGTCCAATCAATGATGCGGGGCCAAGCAGTACAAACTATCTTGCTTTTGCACAGCTGCAGAGTGCAACGCAGATACCACTGGTGTAGACAGGAGCTGAAAATCAGAAGTCCTGTGTTGCTATAAAAGGCTAGGACCAGCTGAGAGAATATCAACAATACTTCCTTCAGGTAGAAGAAAGTAAAAGCCTTTTATTAAAGAAACAAATTGCACTTTTATAGACTAGATTGTGAAACGGAGGATTGACAGAAATTGATTAATTAAAGGAAGACAACACCCTTTGCAAACATGTTTTTACTAAAATACCACTTTTTACACGTATCCAGCAGGAGTTAATAATTTGCTATTAATTCTTTCTCTCCTGTTTTCCTTTGAGCAGTCTGAGAAAATACAAGTTGTGTTTTTCCAAGGCTTTCACCACTATCCACAGTCCTACTACTAAAATATGTTCAGCCTATTCTATGGGAAAGACAACAAGTCTTTTCTATGGATATCAAAAGCAAGGCTACAAGTCAGGAGGTTCTGATGTCGCTTTAGAAGAGCTGAACCACAAAAATGGATCACAAAAAAGTGCATAAATTTCTCCTGGTTCAAAGAGGAATCAAGAGACAGAGAAAGGAACAGAATTCATGTCTCCAGACTTCTTTATCAAAATGTATTTAAGTAGCATCACAGTTATCTATGGTACTTCTATTATCCACTTTTTCAGTACCTTGGATTCCCAGTTACTAGTACCTACATGCAGTCACAAAAGCATCTAAAATAAAGTACACTTTCTCAGAGCTGAAGGAGACATCAATCCACAACAAAAAATTGACTAGGAAAAAAGGATTAAAAATTTCTTCTCAACTCAACTGAATTAAAATTACCAGTTTTACCTCAACTTCAACTTTCCTCCCCACCCAGATCTGGAAATATATTCCAGTTTTCTCCTGCATTTGACTCTCCCTTCCCACTTTGTCTGACCGAATTGTGGCACCCATCCTCTGCCACCACTCTACCCCAGAGGTTTGACACTAAAGACCCAGAGGCACAAGAGGTCTAAGGGAGTGGACTGCTAGCAAATACAACATTCTCAGTCCCCAATATATGCACTTGCTCTCAAATAAATCAGCTATCAAATATTTCTAAATCAGTAATTGGGAAAACAACCTCTAGTTAAACATCTCTAGGCAGGCCATGGTGTTACTCAAGGCTGCAGCACTGCAGATAAGCAAAGGAAACTGAATACTAGAAAAAGACAAATAAAACTTGTACATCACATGGGAAAGGAAAATGTGGGAATTAGCTCAGATGAAGGATTAAATGGTTCTGCATGCCCTTTCTATCCCCAGAAAAAGTCACAACTCCATGCTAATGCCATTGAGGGCTGCCAGCTCAGTCCCCTGGGCATGGCTCAGAGACAGGAGCCCAGCACACACAAACCAGCCTCACAGAGCAGCAGAATGCTCCATAGTGTTCTTTATTTCTGAAACAAAAAATATCTGGCAGTGCCCTTTTTAGAGCATTCCATTAAGGCAGAGGTTTTTGAGAAGAGTTGGTCTTCAAAGGCCAGGCTTCAGCTGCTTTTCTGCTACACGTGGCTGTGCCTTTGAGCCAGACGTAGGGGTACAGGAACAAAGGGCAGCAGGATTTCCCATTCCATACAAGCCATAGGAAATTCCCTCCATTTGTTTTTCTGAATAAAACAAATCCAACTTACACTTTCCAGGCAAAGAAATAAAAAAAAAATTATTAGGACCATTTATTTGGTTTAGCTACTTTGGTCATATGATCCCATTTGGGATAGCTGAGCTAGAGGTGTCAGAATCAGCATTTTCCAGGTGCCCAAAGCAGTAGTAAAACCTTTCAAAGAGTAACAGGCAATTTTGTTTTCCTTCCTTTCTCCTTAAAATAAAATAGCTAGGACTAGAAATTATAGATCACTGCATTCTTTTTATAGAGACAATTCCTTTCCTCTTAAAGACAGTGCTTTCTTTTGGAAATACAAAATGCTTTCTGTCACTGTAGTCTCTGGTGGGGGGAAATCAACAAACACGTTTGAATTAACTTTAGAATAATTTCTCTTGTCAAAGACAAACTGATTGCAAATCAAAATAGCATTTGTTGTAGTAAATAGCTTGGTGGGAGGGAACAGTTTTGAAATTCACATCTAACTCACTACATTTAGGTCTTCATTATATTGTAACAAAAAAACCCCACCAATAAAACAGGAAACAAAAAAAAATTAATTTAAAAAAACCCAAAAAACTTTCTAACTTTCTTTTCACAGTGTTATCAAAGAACCAAAGAAAACTATTTCTCCAAAGGGCAAAGCAAAAAAAAGTGTCCCACTCTCTCAAACACAAAATCAAAGAATCACTCCAAGGTCAAACATGATCAATATAGCAATAAATCATAAAAACTGCTTCCTTAGCAATTTGGGGGAAAAGGAATAAACTCTAGAATTTACAACCAAAGAGTTCTTTCCATTTTATATACAAGATATATTCCTGAGCCATAAGTAAGTATTTGCTGACTACCACTAAAGCACAAGTGTTGAAGTGTTACTTTAACATAACTGTCATAACTGTGGACTTGCATAAGCCCACCACAAATTCCTTATTTTTCCCCTCCCTGAGGTGCCAGGTCCATTAAGTCTATGCTGTGCTGGCAGGACTGATGTTCACATCACCTGGCACCTCCAAAGGCCGAGGCACTGGAAAGCAGAGCCGTGAGGACAGCATTTCTCCTGGCTGGACTAAGCTGCACCTCAGGGAAGACGGCAGCTGGGCAAACAAATCCAAGCAAATTCCATTCTGTTCTACTTCTGAATGTTTCCCAAGTGTTTATACGTGCTTGCCTGTTTGATGGGAAAGCAATCAAATGGGTTTCCTTCCTTTAACAGGTTTGTTTTTGGGAATGAGTCAAGTGTCACCTCTCCACCATTTAGATCCAACAGTTCCATGGAGTAAAGACCTCCTTTGTACCAAAGCCATCAGTCCCCTCTGACAGTGAGCTCTGGATGGCCCACTGCAGACTGTGAGATGTTATGCTTGGAACACCTGACTGCATGTGCAGAAAAGCTGCATCCAGGAAAGTTGGTAGTGCACTGCTGTACAAAAGCAATGATTACTATTACACATTTTCAAAAACTTCCAGGCCCAGGAGGTAAGTGCATTATCCATCAAAAGAGACACACAGTCTCAAAGCTGCATGACTCTCTGAAGACCACAGACAGAGGATGACACTTCTTCGGTTTACTCCTAAGATCCATCTGTACAAACCCTTAGTGCAGACTGCACACAGCCCTACTTCACCTATTCCTGCTGTACCACTCTCTCATGAAGCCACAGGTGGCTCAGCAATGTGACTCCAAACCACTGACAGCATCTCACCTGGCAAGAGGTCAGCATCTGCAAACACCCATTCTTGCACTTTCAACAGATCAGCATTAAAGATAAAAGAGATGGTGTAAAAGCATGTCAGATTCACCCTCCATTCATGCATAAGGTGATGAAAAGAAAGCATTAAGCTAATCAGGAATTAACCTTAGGGATTGATTCCTTCAAAGGAAAAAAAAAATCTGGTTGTAAAGCTCACAGGAGCACTGGGTCCAAGTCCCACCTCACTGGTACACACACAGAGCTCTGCCATGCTCCATGTACCACCTTTAGGTCACCAGCAGAAATCTGGATGGGACACACACAGCTTTATCTACTGTGACCAAACAGGAGGGCACTGTGGAGCTATGGTTATTTCACTCTGCTGCCTGTGCCACTGTTTCCAAGTGAATGATGCCAAAAGTTGGGTGCCAACAGATGGTCTGAAAAAATCAAGCATTTGGTAAGCAAAAGGTAACTTACCAGCTTCAAAGCTAGCTCAGACACCTGTCTTAATCAGCTTGCTTCTAGAAAAAGAGCCACAAATTCTGTAATCACTACACTTTACTAGGAGTTTTATTTTTTCATCTCATTTAAAAAAAAAAAATCAGCCTCTTCAGTAGCACCAGCTACTTGAACGCAAGACTTAGTAACTCACTCATTTCCTAAAATAACTATTTTATTCTCGGTGATCATCTAGTTTTGATAGAAATAGCTATCGATTTCTAATGCTAATTTCTAATTTTGATAATCACTGCTGACTGCTTATTAACTATCTGACACACTGGTACTATTTCAAGTACAACAGAAACTACTTTCCAGTTCACCAGTGGCAGTACCTGTTCAGGAACTGGTGCATAGGCAAATCAGTCAGAACCTGAAACCAAAACCCCTGGGGAAAGAAAAAACAAACCTGAAAAAAGAACCCGAAAGCATCACTGGCTTCCTCACCCAGAATTATCTGAAAAGAAATCCTGAAGAGACCACTCTAACAAGATAATTCTCTCTCTGTTTCCAGAGGGAACAAAGTCCTGGTCTGCACCAGGTGTAACAGCACATTTTTCAGAAATGCCGAAAATGCCTAAAAACTTTACGTGCATGAGAACTGTGGGTTCTCACACCTCTGGAAATCTGGCTTTCAATTATGATTAAAGCAGAAAGCAGTTCTCTCCCATTCCCATAACAGGGCACAGAAATATATCCCATAATATTTCATATTTTATATTAGTATCTTAGAGTAAAATTTTTATGTCTACTATTTTCTTTTTCCCTGTAGAAGTCAGCTACCCATCCATTCAGCTGTATGTTTATGGTCTTTCTCACCCAGGTTTCTGAAATTCCCTTAAGATATAAGCTCATTTTCCCAATCCTTAATCTCTGCAACCTCTAATTCCACTTGACAAGCCAATTTAAGCAGGATGAAGAAGCACACAAATCTTCGAAAGAGAAGTGGAACATCCCAAAAGGAAATAGGGAAATCAACAAATTTCTCCAGGAGCTACAATAATCCTTTTGACCTTGTTGTTGCTTTTCCCTCGTCCCTTTTACCCTGTGACTACAGGCTGCTTGACTAGGTGGGCAAAACAAAACAAAACAATTCAATAAAATTCAATGCACATAAAAGCAGGATCTTGGAAAAGCAACTTGGTTCATGGTGAATTTGCTCTTGACAAGGTAACATGGAACAAGAGGAGCCTAACAAAAAACAAAATCCACACAATAGCTTGGCACCCCAGTGTTTAACTGAGGCCAAATAGCCAAGATGAACAATCATTACCTCTCTCACCTGTAAATTTCTTGCTCCTCTTTCACCTACACCCTCCTGCTCACCCCTACTACTGTGCCATTTCAAAACCTTTCAGCTCTGAGTAGGCCTTGAAATGCTAACTCAAATCAGAGGAAGAAAATGGCAGAAAGAAGAGAGTAATTCAGCGTTAATATGCTGAAAATGGGAGAACTACCTGCCCCCATGATAATTACCTACACCACACTGCAGGCAGCAAGAGCCCATTTGGTGAGATGCTGAATATATTCACAGTGAGCCAAATCAGAACTACTTCAAGCTGTGGTTATATTTACTCAGAGTACCACGCTCCAAACCTGTTATTTTCAAACATCTACCGAGCAAAAGAAAATCTGATGCAAAAGGTATTTTTACAGTTCTTGTGTTTGCTTTTTAAGCCCAAAACAGCAGTAACACACAGACCAAGACAGCTTTTCCCTTTAGCTTGAGTCTGTCAGCTGGCACAGCGAGCTCCCTGGGAAGGCTTCCCTGCTCCTTCCAGCCCCACCAGGGACCCGCACGCAGCTGATCTGGTTGCAGCACTCAGAGCAGAAACGTGGCCAGTGAGCTCAGAGTGCCTGCAAGGGGTGCCTGCCCCCTTCCTCCAGAGGAAGCCACTAAACAGAGTCTTTCTGGCTTATTAGTCTCTCCCTGCAGCAAATATTAACAACAGAAGCAGCACAGAAAAAATTCGCTGCTAAGGATTAAGAACATCAGTCCTGACCTTCTCTCTATGTGGAAAGAATTCAAGTGGCCCTCAGGAAAATGAAAGCAGGATTTATTTTAAATGGACCTTTTATGGAAATGACTGTGGTTTCCAGCTCGTCAGATAGACTCCATCAATAAATAGCCTTATTCACCTTGCTGTGCCTTTGAAGCAGGTATTGTTCTGGAAGTGTTGTGGCATATAAATTTTGCTAGGCATACTTTCTAACTATGCTGGTACTACTGTAGAATATTATAAAAGGCAATTGTTCCCCAGAAAGGTCCATTAGCTGTGATTTATTAATGAAATGCCAAACCTGGGAAACGAAGCAAAGGTCTCACAAGTGCAGGGTAAAGTAAATAGCATGACAGAATAGACATAATAAATGCTAGCAAAAACAACAGAAACACACACACAAAGAGAAGATGCAAATTCATTCGTCTCCTGGATGGTAGTGAACGTTGTCAGCTAAGAAATTTACTCTGAAAGTCACTGAAGAATACGCTCAGATGATATCCACACATATAATCCCCAGATAAATGGCAATATGATGCCAATTACAGCACAAAATAAAGTCATCACAATATGGTATAAAATGTCTTGTCTTGGCTAAGAAGTACGACGCAGGGAAATTCAAAGAGGCAGCATCCCCTTTAAAATTAGATCTGAAATAAAAAACAACCAACTGTAGCATATGAAAGATCAGGATAATACATATGTCAGTCACATGCAGTGAATATAACCTGAAAACCATCACAATTTCCCGTACCATATGTAGCCACATCACACAGAACAGCCAAGTATGCTCTTTAAAAAAGTTACAGAGCACACTAGATGTATTTTTTTTAATTGATGTGAAATGATAGCAGCATCCCCCTCTTCAGACATGAGCAAACTGCTGCGCATCACCATGTGCTCCTGCTGAACAAGCAGAAGGTGCTGTGAACCACCAGAAGGCAACTTTATAGTGCTTTATAGGCCATCAGTATGAGGTGCAACACACTCCCTCGGACTGGCCAGGTGTAAAAGCCACTGCTTCAATTAAGGTTTCCAGATCACCCTGCTGAATTAGCCCATTACATACATGAGTTTTTCCCTGTACCAGCTCTCCATATATCTGGTACCATAGAGGAAGTGGAATCCTCTCCATCATGTGATCTGTACACATACATTCACAGCTAAAACTACAGGACAAGCTGCTAATTAGGCAGCGACCTAAAAATGCCATGCAGAGTGGCGCTTCAAACATCTGAAGGGTCTTCCTTTCATGCTCATTGAATTATTATGACATGTCAAAGAAATAACTGTCATCCTGATGATAATGCCAAGAACTGTGCTCCCTCCAGTTCACCAGGTGCTCCCTGTATCTTCCAGCAATGAAAGGCAGCACCTTGGGTACCCCAGCGGCCATCTGAAGCACCAGATTATTTTTCTGACCTTGTGAATGGCATGTTTGATATCCACTGAGGGAATGCCTAATCCATTTCCTGGTAGCTTTGTAATCCATCCAGAAGTCACACCACATCCATTCCTCATAGCCAAGGCTATCTTTGATGATGAACAATAAATGTCACCCTCTTTTCCCAACTATTAAAATTTCTCTGGGATGCACCCAGCCTTTGTCATATCCCCAGCACACTGAAGCAAGTGTGAGGAAATTCACTGCAAAGAGTTGAGCAGAACAAGTCTTACTTGGGGAGATGTTAACAGGGAGCTCTCCAGCTGATAAGTGAGAGGGATTCGCACTGCGCAGGATAAAGGACCCAGAGAATGGAAATTATACACAGGGAGTTAACAAAGCCATTATTTTAAGTGACCTCCTCGTTAACTAGGTGACAGTGAAGGTGCACAAGCAGGATGAGAAGGGAGGCTTCTCTCTGCAAACAAGCTGGAGAGTTGCCTTCTCTGCTTCTAAAGTTTTCAGCACTAAATCCCCATCCAGTAACAGACATATTCCAAGGAAAGAACCCATGGGTAGAAATCTCTCCACTGTTTCTTCTTCTGAGGTATAACAACGTTCACGAAATGAAACAAGAAAGCTTTGTGCCTTAGATGTCCTTTATCAGCACCACACATACATGCCCAACAGAGTCATTACCCTAATCACAAACGTCAACAAATTAGCCCTGTTTAAAATTCAACGACTACAAAGGCAGAAATCCAATCCATGCATTCTCTAATTACAGCCCACACAAAATATTCTGTGAGTCTCCTGTGAGTTTGTGTTGTGGATGCACACACATCACCTCTTGCCACTGAAAATCAGTTCAATGTTCACTGGACCAATGTCTTCACTGCTGCCAAAATAATTTCTGTCATATCCATTCTCCATGCTGCAGAAAGGAAAGCAATCGTGCCACTGAGAATGAATATCAGGTTTTGTTCTTTCTTACTCCTGCAAACCTACACTCTAAAGAGAGAAGCACACAGACTGCATGCCTGTTCACTCTGCAGTCATTCCTTAGGAAATTGCAAACTATCTCTTCCAGGTTAGACCTCGCAATGAAAAAAGAGAGAAAAATGACTGCTAAGACTATTCTATTTGCTTCAAAAAGAAAGCACAACATCTTACACTTTATGAAATGTGAGAAATCAACTGATACATCTTGTGCTGCCTCTAAGCTCTAAAACACTGATTAATAACTTGTCTGGGGCTTGACTGAAGGATGGYCCTTCYTGGGGGAAGCAATGCCCTATAAAAGGCCACTGCTGCTGCATTTGGAGAGATGTTTTCCTATGACCCTAATCCAATTAATTGTGCTTGCCGTTCATATGCCCTGAACTTCCCTCTCCCTGTTATAAAAGGGATTGTTTGAAGTCAAATGACATCATTTATTTCCAGGGAAAGTGTGCTTCCTGTTTTCTTTCCTCGATAATTCAGATCACAACACAATCATCTTCATACCACTGAATGGCAGTACTGTGATTCAGAGACTGCGTAAGTTGTTAAAAATAAAATACAAAATAGCTTCAGAAATGTAGAGTTTGAAAAGCAAAATATTTCAAATTATACTTCTAATTATATATATACATGCTCCATCCTTCAAAGTGTTCAAGGCCAGGTTGGATGGGGTTCTGAGCCACCTGGACAAGTGAAAGGTGTCCCTGCCCATGGCAGGGAGGTTGGAACTGGATGATCTTTAAGGTCCCTTCCAACCAAACCCTTCTGTGATTCTATACCAAGGGCTGAGGGAAACATGTCCAACTTGATCCCCAGGAACCATCACCAGTTCCATGTTCACAGTTGGAGGCTGCAAGTGCTCATAAGAGCACTTTGTCAAGATGGTTCTAGTTTTACTGGATTAGATACAAAAGCAGATCACTTCAGATCCAATTTATTCAGTGTTTAAGGTTTTCAAGGATAAACACGAAGGAATCTTTAAAATTAATTTCAAAGCATCTATTAAGTGCTCAAAGAGGAAAATCCATGCTGTTTAACATTAACGATGGTCAAGAGCAAAACTGAAGTTCTCACAAAAAGATTACAACTTGCAGTTTCAAATCATAGTGCTATTCATAAATCCAGACAGAATAGTTTTTTTAAAAAAGTAATAAAAATATGATAAAATCTTTTTCAAGCAAACCAACAATATTCTTCCTACATATAGTTCTGACAGCAGAAGAAATAAAATGCAAACAAAACTTCGAAGAACATGCAATAAGATTTTTCAGAAGTCTTCAGAACTGGGCTAATGAGAATTTTATCATTAACTTCCCTGAGAACAGGATTAAGTCTAATACAAACAGTTCTGAATATCTCTAGCAGTGAGTAATGAAGGCAGGAAGAATATGAGATGATGTACAACCTGCAGATAGAACTGGTGAATACCTAATAGGGTGTTTTCCTATATTTCCCATACAGCAGCTGTCAATGTATTATCTAAATTAATGACTCTGCAGTCTCAAACTGTTTGGTTCATTTTCTGTCTCTTATCAGGAGCACAGGGAAGACTACCAGAGCAGACTGAAAATGTACATGACCTGCACATTTTAGCATAACATAGGTATTAAAAACCTGACACCCTTTAACTATGCTTTTCAGYCATACATACATTTAAGGAAGAGAAACTTCTGTACTATTTCCAAAGTGACTACCAACACCTTTCCTAAAGAAGCTTCCACAACTCAACTGAAAGAGAAACAGCTTGTAACTCCCTATGATTCACAAAAACCCCTTCCATGGAAGCGCATACCTGACTTCTGACAAGGCTTGTACAACCTCACTTTCATTTCTGCAATATGATTAATCATACCTCTGAAATGCTGAATTTGGAAGAATGGCTTACCAACTATATTATTTACGCTACAGAACAATTTCCAGGTCATTTCCCATTTCCTGCATTCCACTACTCTGCTGACAAAAAAAAATCTTCGCATCAAGTTGTATCCAACTTGTATGTTTAGCTTTCAGAAGCATAGCAAAAGTCCAAATAGAGGAATTGATTTTATTTTCAAAAGGTTCTGCAGATGACAGCTCCCAGTCCTGTTTGAAGTAAGTGACAAAAAGCCTAATGACTATGGGAGAGGCAGAGATGCTTAACAACTTCAGTGGGGTTTGGATCATTAACAATAATTGAAGGTAGGAGGCCGGGCCAACTTCTGCCCGCAAATCAGACCAATTAAAGACTGAGACATTCAACTAGAGAGACATTTTCATCAGTTGAGCTTGCCTGCATTAGTTATTACTGGTATGGTTTTTTATCTCACTCCAGTACATTCCAAAGGAAAACATGTGCTTACCAACCATTTCATCTGAAGATTAGGAAACAAAAGATTTTTTTTTCTTTTTTATGTTGTATTGCACGGCTTTTGGTGTTACCTTGAATGCAGCAATGCAGTGTAGGCTAAGTAATGCCATCACCAGCACCAGGAACACTGTGGCTAAGTTCCTCACATCCCAGATGGACTCGACCAAAGGGATGCTGCCGACCTGCCAGTCATAGCACAGGGTGATGGGTGCCAGCAGGAGCCACGCATTGAAGGCCAGAAGGTAGGAATAAGTTAAAAACCTGCAAATGAAAACAGGAACGTAACACATGGAATGACTGACAGCACAGAAAACATTTCCTTCTGGCATTTACCACATACCACATGGGAGGAGGAAACAACAAAAAAAAAAACTGATCAACAACACTGCACCAACCAGCAGCACCACACCTCTGCCACCAGAGATGCTACCATAGTTGAGAGGTACTTTAACAGGTCATTTGAAGAAATAACAAAGGATCAGTAATATTTACATGGTTTCTATGCAGCAGCCTTTGGAAAATGAACAGAACTTCAACTGTCATTTGAATGTCAGATTTTTTAAGTGACTTTCTGCCAGCTTGAACAATAAATGAATAACTGCACAGGTACATACATATATATTGAACTTTTACACAGTTCACTGCATCATTGCTGCAATGCAAAATATCCCTCAAGCTGGGTTTAACTTACAGTTTAGGATTTTTTTCTATCTGCCCAACATGAAGTAATTAAAGTCAGATCCTTTTCTCTTTTCTCTTTGCAAATCAAGGCACAGGGAGAAAATACAGAAAAAAAAAAGGTCAAGGTGATTCTTAGCCAGTCCCACTGCAGTTTCTTAGGACTGGGGCCAGATTGCATGAGATGTGCCACAGAAGTGACAGGGAAGTAGGGATTTCAAATTGTTGTAATCTTCAATAATTGTTATTCTCAATAGAGAGGAAATAAATGGGGAATGGAAATGAGGAGCATGCTGCCCTCTGAGAAGTATGCAGGGCTTTCAAAGGATTGAAAAAGAACAGCATGTGTGCCACTGGGTTAAAGAAAACAGGAAGAAAAAAAAAAATCAAACCAGCATCCCTCTCTGCCCCAGGCTTTTACTTCTTGGCATCTACATGTGCACCTAAAGTTGAAATACTTCTAAGTGCAAGAGACTGCAGATAGATTATTCCAGTAATTGTGAAGTCAACCAAGTAAAATTGTGACAGACTTCAAAGAGACAAACCCATCCTTGGCTTGCAAATGGAAAAGTCCATATTGTACACAGCACCAAAAATGGCAAATACTCAAAAAAAAGGAAAAAAAAAAACATTCTATCCTGCATAGGATTTCTTCCATCTGAGCCTGCTTTGGCAGCTGTTATCACACCCAGTTGCCATGGTACCTTGCAGGTTTATTAAAATGATAATAAAAGGATGGTAGAAATGTCAAGGCATGTAGACAGAGGATTGTCTCACTTGTCACTGACAAACATGCCCCTCTGTGGTCAAAATGCAGCCCCTTACAACAGCCCTTACAACACTGGATTTGTGGCAGAATGGTAAGACACTGAAGCTAAGTGTGACTCCAGGCAGGAAGTTCCCAGATGGGTGTTGGGCCCCAAATTTCTGTAAAAACGCATTTAAATAACTATAAAGTCAGGATATCAGTTTCTCTTCTCATCCAAAAAACAAACATCTCCAGCAGCACAGTGACCCAAAAGCAAGGAGGCTTACTGAGCTGGAATGCTTCATTGTAAACAGTCACAGAGGCATGTTCTCATTTTCCCACAGATCTTTCTAAACTCCCAATTCTGCAAAGTGGAATATTCCCACATTTTTAAGCCATTTGATACACTTTACTTACATCTCCCCCCACACACATTTTCTTCACCTTCCCCACCCTGAAGTACTAAAGAAAAGGGAAAGAAAGAAAATCCATCTTTTCTTAACAGAGGTAGCAATTAAAAAGCCAGTTCCTATTTCAGAGAGCATCCCTCAAAAATATAACCCAATTTTGCTCTAACTACTTTTAAAATGTTGATTGTTCACTCTTTATAAAGAAACAAATGTGTTTTCTAGTCACCAACCCAATCTCTTCAGGCGCACATTACAGAGAAACATAGCAACACAAAATCTGGTGAGACTTTATCACACCAAGGCACTTGTGACATTATGTGTGGCCTGACCCACCTCTGCTCAGCCACAATAAAACAGACTTCTCCATCAGCCTCAACACATCAGCTCAGAAAAGGCTGCCAGCCTTTATTTACAGCTACTTACTCCAAAGACAAACTGAGATCCATTTCCAGCTTTCTTGCTAAAACAAAAGCATGTCTATTTAGATGAATCTGAATAATGTCGTGGCATATGACACTGTTACTACAAGTCTGTATATTTGACAGGATTTCCAGAAGCACTGAGTCAGTTTTGCACTTGATGCTTTAGAAAAGCCCAGGTTTTGGAGGGAGTGCCCTTTTATGCCCTGGCATATTAATATTTTCAATAGGCATCACAACAGTCATACAAGTGTGCATGCAAACCACAGCACACACCAGAAAACCCTCCCCTGCTTACTCAGACTGGGCTTCTGGGTAGAAAGGAACAAGATGACATTTGGGATCTTTGCAAACTGCAGCTTTGCAGTTAAGGACAGACTAGTTGCTTTTATGCATCTTCACTGATAAGGCAGGAGCTGAATACATCCTTACACAGCCCAGAATAAATAAGCAGTTTGCTACCATACCAAATTCAGTCCACTTAAATTAAGAGGTATTCAGAGTAGCCAGATCAGTGTGAGTTAATGCATTTCTGCTGGAAAGGTAGGACAAGCTGCTGTGGAAGATGGGAAGAAAACTCCAGCAACTCACTGATCAGGACAGGTTTGTAAACAAGTGTCTGTTTCTAAGTGCTTGTGAGGTTTCAGCCTTCCTTGGGAATCACACACACAACTTGCTGCCAGAGGCAGCTCCCAAAGGAGAAGCACAATTGCTTCACTCCACTATGGCAATAATTAGTCTTTAAATACTCTCTTCCAACAGCAGTGAAATATTTTAAAGCCTGTGACAATCATTACCACCTGTGTACAGTCAATTTGTTGGCCTCTGCAGACACCTTACTGGAGAACCCCAGGCCATATCTCCTGGCTGAGCCCAAGCTCCCTCATTTGAATGTGCATGTGACATTAGCAGCCACTGTAAGCACGATCCATGAAGGCACTGCCTGACTTTTGGATGCATTTGTAAGCAGCAACAAAGATTTGAGCAGGCTGAGTCAAGCAAGAGTTTGGATATGCCTTCTAACCTGTCCTTGAACATGATGGATGGCTGTTTAAAATAAAGCACTTATAAACTATCGCTATTCTAGCTGCTAGGAACAGAAAAATAACAGGATGCTAATAATAGTTACTGACAATCCAGTGCTGCTTTTTATTTATGGCTCTCAAAAGCATATGACATGCCTTTGCATCTATGTGCTCTTGTACGACAAGCTAAGGAGAAAGCTAAACAGAGGAGAAAGTTTGAAAGAAACCTCTTACCAAAGCTGACACCTCTAGGAACTAATTTGCAAATTTTGAAAAGACTTGAAGATTCTAAAATCACTCCAGGAGCTAATTACATTTCAGCAGCCTACCTGCAAATGGCAACGAGTATTTTCTTTTAATTAGTTGACTGAATTAATTACATTTTAAATTAATGATCTTCTTGAAATTGCTTCAGGTGTCTGCTGGAATTCTAAGGGAGAAAAATCCCTGCCTGTAGCATCTCCCACTCTCTCAGTTAATCCCATGAAAATCAGAGTATTTATATACAATGCTCTGTATTTATGTATAGGTGAGGTGACTGGAAGATTCTGACTCTGAACTGGTAAACAGTTTTCCCCAGGCCAGGTAATAGCATTTGCATTGCAGCAATTTTTTTATTTGCAAATTGAACACAGAAATCCAAGTTTCAGTGGGTATGAAGCATTCTTTTCACTTCTCATCGTCTCTGGCATGCTCAGAAAAACACAGCTCCTCCTGTAGGTAGCCAGTGTTGTCATGGCAATCCAGTTTGTTTAGTTCTAAATTTTTTTAGTTTCAACGTTCTGTTGCATGCTTTGAGATAAATACAGGATGACTCATATCTAGAACTTGTTGCAGAAAACTATTTGAACTGATTGTTTCTGCTGAAAAAAATGAACAAAAAGGGTACTACTCAGAGCCATAACCATATGACAAGAAAATACTTGAGGAATTGTCTGTTACCCATTGCTGTAAAGAGACCAATGAGCTTGGAACAGCCCTCATCTCAACCTTGCCAAACCCAAGCAATCAGAGCACAAGGAATGTGAGACTAGGTAAAAAGAAAACAACAAGGTTTATAGAAATTTATGAGGCGTTTCCTGAGTTTTCTGATTTTGGAGCAGTTTAAACTTTCTCCCCACAGCACCCAGGGACTGAGATTATAGATTTCTTTCTACAAGAGTGATCACAAAGCTCTGACCATGTCCCACCAGAGCTGCATGGAAAAGTGGGTGGCCAGTGATCCTATTTTTAATAAGTGCATATTGTCCTGCAACCTATCAGCCTCCCAGTTCTGGGACAACCCATCCCATTCCTGGCAGGCAGCCCTACCCACAAAGACCCAGCAGGATACCCACCTGCAAGTGAAACTTCTCCCAGCAGTGGGGATTTTAGCAAAGAAAAGGCAAACCATTCCCCTAGCTGGGGAAAAATGGGGAAAAATGGACCTCTCTAGAAGGCAGGTAATAAGTGAACTTAACTAGTACTTGGGGAAAAAAGAAAGGGAGGCATGAAGTAGGTGAGGATCTGAAACAGAAGCAGGAATACAGTTTCCGCCCTTTCAGAAGTCACAGACCCTGATTATGCTCTTCTGACATGACCTGCACACTGCCAGGCACTCAGGAGGTTTCAGTTCACTATAAGGGTAAGAAGAGCTTTTTTATTAAGGAAAAGAGCTTCTCATTTGTATTAGCAGCTGAACTGATTTCAGCTCAAGGCTCTCTTCATCCTCTTACAAAGCCCTAAACCCAAGTGTGTTTGACAAGTCACTTCACAATAATGTCCTCCTAGGACACATGTGGCTGCAATTATAACCAGGTGGTGGTATTTCGGATATTGTCTTCAAATTGTATATATTTACACTCCCCCTAGGGAGCTCCCAGTCCAGTCATACCTTCCCAGACAAGTTTATTTTTCTGCTCTGTATATTGTCAGCCTAAACATTTTCTTTTCAGAGCCTTAGAAGAAAAAAATTCCCACTCTGTCTATCCAGCTTGTTCAAAGATAGCGGAGCAAACTACACAAACAAGCAGCAGACAGACAAATTCCATTTAACATCCAAATGCGAGTGTAAGTTAGGCAGAAAATACTTGTAACTAGAAAAGTACCTGTGTATTCCCTTTCATCAAACCTTTTGTAGTTAGAGAAAAGAGCTGCCAATCAGCAGAGGACAGGAGTAGAAAAGACAGGGAATAGCAAGGTAACTCCTCTGGAAGGTGAGGAGTCCCTGGTGCTTGCGTGCACCAGGGACATGGGGAAAAGCAGACTGTGTTGTCTTCTATAGCTACACAGTCTGAAGAGATTTAATCTGGAGAATGGCTGTCTCTCAGTTGTTTCAACTCCATGACTAAGAATCTGAAAAATACCAAATTCTTTAAGAGTAAAGACTTTGAAAGAGCCTGTGAGTTTCCAGTGAAACCCAAGCCTCCTGTCAGAATCTCAGTGCTGAAAAAAATGGGATTGATCTTGCACTGTTTTCCTTCTGCAATCCCCCATGTGCGGTGGGTCAGGACATGCCTTGTGACCACACCTGATCCTCAGCTCCTCACCGACAGCAGCACATTCCAGAGTGATGCAGCCCAAATTCCCCAGCAGGGCACAGCAGTGCACAACTGCTTCGGAAGAGGATCACTGAGGCAGCAACAGATGGAGGCTTCTGTGGACACCCACTGAGATCCTCAAGAAATTAAAAACTAGGCCTGATAAACTCGCTGACATAATGTTTCTGAAAATGGCTCCTATCCCAGAGTATTATCCACCCAGTGCTGGTGGGAGCCAAAGGGATGTTTTGGGCACGCTGCTTTGCCTCAGAGACTGGCCACTCCCTCCCCCTTCTGCAGGGAAGTATTTTGGAAAGCAAAACGCTTTCCGGCGTGTGGGAGCCAATGGCTCTGCTTTGGCTGCAGCCTCTCTACTCCACATGCAGACTCTGGCAGGGAAGGCTTGCTGTGCAACCAGCACTTGCAGCAAGCACCACGGCCCATTACAGTGCCTGTCAAATCCCAGAGCAGCACTACCAGGATCTATTCATAACACCAAGAACACTTGTATGAGAGGGATGCTGAAATCTTTCCTGTGGCTCTGGGAGCACCACCTTCTCTGCAGTGTGGCCTTTGCTTTGGAACGTCATCTTCCAGCCAGGCCTTCCCCCAGCTCCCACCACCCCTTGAAATAAAGACTGCAGTTTATGCTTAACGTATGGGCTGTCTGGCCCCGGGGTAGGCGTGAGAGCAATTTTTACCAACACTGTTGTTCTCCCTTTGGCTAGAAGTGATCCCTGAATGCTGGGTGCCTGCAGAGATTATAGGTAGGGCTGGACTTAAAGACCTTTGAGCACCCAATAGAAAGCACTGACAAACCAGGCAGAACTTCAGCATTCAGGCAGCGTGTGCAAGCCTGGCTGATTAAGAGCTGATATGTCACAGGGGTCTATTTTAATGCTATTTTGTAGCCTAAGGTTCATGAAAACTCCATATCAAAGTAGTTGCTACACTTGACTTCTATTTCCTTGGCAGAGCTGGCTGGCACAGGGACCCATTTTCCCAGCACAGGTCCATGGCTTGCCTCTCAGTAGTTCATTCTCTTTGAAGTTACA
Organism: Turdus rufiventris; assembly: GCA_013186435.1. NCBI lineage: Eukaryota > Metazoa > Chordata > Aves > Passeriformes > Turdidae > Turdus > Turdus rufiventris. The sequence goes on along the minus strand of PYHW01009542.1, from coordinate 3,307,377 downwards.
ACTGGGATGATTAAATGCATTGCTCAGAAAACAGTCATAAATCTCTGTGAAAAGGATTATGTGCCAGTTTTTATGTATAAGCACTTCTTCAGCTTTCTGCAGCACTGAATTCTCATTTACCTGATTGAAACAGCAAAGCAATACAGAAAGCCAGCTTACAGAGAGAGCGGTTCAACCACAGGACAATGTTATCTCAAGGCAGTCCAAGTAGAAATGCATTAACTATTTAAGGAAGCACCACAAATAACCTGCTTCACACCCAGGGTGATCAGCCACCAGAGATCACAAGGCAAATGCCAGCAGAAATTAGTACAACTTGACTTCCAAAGACATAGTTTTTTTAAAAATGGACTTAGAAATTACAGGTAAGATTTAAGCAGTTTCACGCAGCTTGAGACATGCTGCACAATGTATTTTTCCCTTGTCTTGCCAGTGTTGGTAATCAAATCTGTTTATCCAGAGGCCTCCTACTTCTTTCCCATCAAGAAGGGCAGAAGAAAAAAAAACATAGTGCAAAACATCTGAAGCATGTCAGCTCTCCACTCAACACACTCCTAACTCTGGAGCTGCACTTTTGGTACAATGTTTACATAAAGCTGGGCAGCCCTCAAAACCTTTCCGGTTGCATTCTCCCTCAAATTCTGTCTGATACAAGCAAGAATGTTTGAACAGAGGTTTGGGATTGGTTTTTCTATGTGAAATGTTGCTTACCCGTAGCAGATTTTGAGATCAAAGTCTGCGTTCTTTAAGAAAAGGCCACTGGAGACAGCACATCCTGCAGTGCACAACAGCCTGGATGGACAGGCTTTCATGGCAGGGCTTAGGAGTAGCAGGATTTCCAACACCTTCATTTCTGCCTCCACTGAGAAAGGCAATGATGAACTCGTCTCATCTTCTCCGACCACCTTTGCCAGGTAACACAATGAAGGCCATGGAAATGTAACTCTCACTAAACTTCGAGGTAATTTGGAATATTGTTTGTAATTTTAACAATCATAGTAGTTTAGTGAGCATGATGAACAGATGACTGTTTTTAAAGACTGAAAACTTGCCATTATTTCAGCATATTATGCCCTTCAATTGTTAAATAAATCATTATCTGTCTACTTTAATTTATACGTTTGTGTTGTCCAAGATTGGATACAAGTTATATAGAACACAGAGGCATTTTCTAGGGCCAGCTGAGCCACATCAAAGCAGTGACCAGAAGTCCATGCCAAGTAAAGCATATAAGATGATAATTTTCCCCAAGTTCTTAGCTGGGGAGTTGGATGAGCTGGAGTTTCTGAGTTGGATGTGGCTTCTGCATATTTAGTAGCCTGGATTTCTTATTTGAACTTGGCAAATCTCTCTTTGAGCCTGCATAAACATTCAGCACACTCCTGGTATCCTGCAGGAAGAAGCTCCCTAGCTCAGCTATCTGCTGCAAGCCACTTCCTTGGCTTGCTTAGAACCTGTCTTCTCTGAGATTCACTTCATACACCCTAAGTTCTACATGCCCCTCCTCCTCCTCCACACAATGCACAGACCTCTGACACTCCCAGTCCTGCAATGTACACTATATCAGCTCTAAGGGATCACAAATTCTGACCTCATAAGTCACTGCTTTTTCAACCCCCTAACTTACACCTAATGTTGTCCCCAATAAACCCTGCAAAAGTTACAATGTTGTGTCAGGTTCATCCTGTGTCAGCCAAGACCCCAGCTCCAGATCTAATTTAATGAATTTCACAAAGACTGCCACACATTTCCAAAACAGTTTTTCTTTCTTTATTCCACTGTTATCAGCCTTCCTTCTGGTCCCACAGAGCTGGCCAAGTCTTAGGATAATTTTCAACTCCATTGAAAACCATAACATTTACCCTGGCGAGACATGCACAAAAACCACATTTCCAGCTCAAATAAAGACAACTCCTTGCAAACAGAAAACTCCCATTTGTGACCTAAATTATCTTCTGTTACAAAACAACTTGCCCACTGCCTGAGAATAACCCTTGCTTCAACTGCAGTAATGATGTTAGTAATCACTTCAAGAGCACTACCCAAAACTGATCCTTCTTTTAGTTTCTGGTGTCCACACCAAACTTAGCTCTTCCACTGCCTTCTTCCCAACTCAACCCAACTTGCAATTGACATCTTGGCTTCAGTGCTGTATCCTAATGACTGCCATCAAAACCTTGTTAAAAGCTTCCCACACCAACTCTTCACATACTGCTGCTAGTTGTAGCTGCCCACAGCTGAGGAACACAAACGCTCCCGTGGCCCTTCTCTGGATTCACTCCCACAGGTCCATGTGTTTCCTGTGCTAAGGACCCCACAGCTGGATGTAGCACGCCAAGGAAGGGTCTCCCAAGAGCAGAGTAGAGGGGCAGAATCATTTTCCTTGACCTTCCTGGAAACCACACCTATGCCACTTGAGCCTTGCCAGCTCCAGTCTGACCACAAGATACAGTCTCAGGTGAGAGCTGTAGTTTGAGTCTGACAGAGGAGGAAGGAAAAGGTTTGTTGCCAATGCAAGGGCTGTGGTCAAAAGGTGCATCACAGGCTGTCAGTTCAGAGATGGTCACTGTGGGTCTCAGGGTACCTGAAGGACTGACACTGAGACCTGCTGAAGGGATAGATTTCCTGAATGGAAGATAAAGCCTTCGGGGTAAATTGGCTAAAATAAGGATTAAGATCAAGCTCAGCAGAAGTGGAAGAACTGGGATAATTAAAGGGTTTTAGAATCCCTTCAGAACAGTAATACTGCTTTTTACTGAAATGGATTTCCTTAATTAGGTTTGGAGTAGGTAAGTGTTGCTGGACTGCAGGTGAAGCCGGGGCTGCTGCTGGGGCCAAGGGAGGACATCAGCCAGCAGCACTCTGACTAGTTTTTCCTAAGGCTGTTAATAAAATCCGCAGTGCCAGTGGTAAAAATAGTCACTGCTTCATACCCTGAGAATGACTTAGCTTTTGGGTTTAGAAAACCCTCCCCTGTCATTACAAGAGGCAAGGAGACAAACACGCAAAAGAACATGTGCAGCACAGAAGAGCTAACTGAAATTAGGCCAGGACCATTTGTGACTCAGTGACCCCCATAGCAGCAAAAGCATATCAAAAAGGGACAGCAGCAAATCCTTCATGCTGTGCTGCACCGAGTCTGGTATTAATAACTCCACTAGAAACAAACACGTCAGAGCTTTCCAAACAAGACAATGTGCTTCCTGGAAGCACTATTAGCCCTGATGATAATAGGACCTGTTGCTAAGTTACCATAAAGGTTCCCCAAATGAGATCCAGTCCAATTCTGCAGCAGATGTTGAGTAAGGATTGCTTGATCTTAACCTGTGTCTCAGCTGCAATTTCACTGTTGGAATGAGGAGACAGCAAGGCCAGAACATGACACAGAAGAAGATTACTCCCATTTTCATTTGAAACATCAGGAAATTCCTCCAGAAGGCTCCAAAGTGTCTTTCAGTAGCGGAACAGAGCAAACACTCATGCACATGGCCTCTTTACCTTCCCTGCTCAGTCACTGATATTACACCAAGAGGCATGGTCATGCCCTTTTTATACAAACTTCAGCTGAAGCCAAAACTCTGAATGCTTCCATCCCGCATCTCAGGAACAGCCAGTTTTAATGTTTTAGGATTATGCCTCAGTTACTGGGCTTTCCAGTCCTGTGCTTAGGCAACTAAACTATATTCTTTGGGCTTTGCATAAAAATAAGCACACAATTTTCAGTAAGAAAGTACCTGTAACACAAGGCACTGCAGGACCTACAATGTGCTTTGGGGTTCAAATAGTTCTGGTTGCTTTCTATTCCAGACAGAGCAATATCCAGAAGTAATTAACACAAGTTTTTTCATTATCATCTGCAAACCATTTTAGTGTAGGAAAATGTAACATCAAGACCATACTTTTCAAAACTTTTGTTTGACTGCTGTCATCATACCTGGTCAGTAAATATGGTGAGAATGAGGCTGGATTGTCCTGCTCTGAAAACATTGGCATGGAACCTCCCATTATCCAGAAGCGGAAATACAACACAAGGATCACCTTCAAACAAGAACATCTCAGTTAGCAATGCAATACTAAGAAGAGCTAAGGCCTCCAGCAAATGTTTTGTTGTGAAGCTCTCCATGTTGTGCAAAGTGAATCAGCTCAGCACTTCAGGCAGAATTCAATTTTGCCACCTTAGGGTGACAACCTGCCAACCCTCAGTACAGACAGCACACTGGGACTCTGCGTGTCCCTCTTCCATGTCTGCATTACTGACAGCAGCTGACACATCTCAGTGCCCACCACAAAGGCAGCATTGTGAAGGACAAATCTGTCACTCTGCTGCAGTACAGACTGCAGAATTTTGCTATTGACCTCTCCCTAAATGCAGAGGGGAAAGTCATGGGTGATGTCTTAAAAGTTCTTATCATTTATCTGTGCTGGCACAGGTGTAAGGACAAGCTCCATCGGTGCTTCTCATGCTGCGCAATCCTAATCCCTGGAAGGATTTCTGCAAGCTTCCACTCCTTCACCTCTCTGGAAACCACTTGTCAAAGGACAAGCAAGGGGATCTGACTCCTAGCACAGCACAGAGAGCTGCACACGCAGAACATTCCCATGGAAGTGCTTGTTTTCCCCTCTGCAACACACTGAGTCCTGTGTGGAGCACATCAAGCAGTTTTTCTTATGACTCTTACTGAGCCCTGCATTGGCATTAACAACATGTCACTGACAAGGCAGCCTATTGCCACAGAATCCCATGTATTTAGGACAGGAAATACCTGCAGATGATTACATGGTTGCAAGGGCAACCACTATAAATCAAAAGAACGTTTGAAGTGAAAACACAGTAATGTTCTTGTTTCTGCCCAGCTGAAGTTTTCTAGACTAATTCCTCAGACTAACTTTGTATTAAAATCTACCATCTGAGCTGTCTGAGTCTTTTGGGATACCACTATGCATTGTTCATTCTCATCAAACACCCAGAAAGTCCATTCATACTTACGTAGCTTATCACCAAAGCAGCTCTCTTCAAAAAAGGCCTTGCAGTATACAAGAAATTCTGGTTGTTCTTTGCAGTCAGGTAGCTGAAATATAAGAAAACAAATGCGTGTTGAAGTACTTTCGAAACTAACTCATTCTTCAAGTGGAGAAAAATGTGTACATTGATTTAACCAACGTAAATGCAATAATAATGACATCACTCCTATTCTTCAAAGGCCTTTCCACAGAAGTAAAATATTGAGACTAGTTCAAGTAATACACACTATAATACATTGCAGTTTTGCCATCAAAAGCTGGTTATGGTATGTTTGTTGGTTTGGTTTTTGTTGGTTTTGGGTTTGTTTTTTTTTAATTTTCAATTAACCCCTTAATCCTCAGAAAAATCCCAGGTGTGTCTCAGTGAGACTGCTGTCTTCAGACTCCCAGAAGACTACACGGAGACATATTTTTAAAAGGTGACTCAAACAGAGCAATTCAATTTTAGACAGTGATTAAAAAGCAAAAACTCCTTGTTCCCAGCTCTCTGCTCAGTCTCCAGAGAGGAGAATAACTATGTAGCAGAACTGATTCTAAGCATTTTTTGGGAGCATATTCTGCACGTTTAAGTTTCATCACAAGTGTGCTGACAAAGTGCTATGATAATTAATTGCACAGAGGCAAACACACAGGTGGTTTACTGTTGTAGGAATGTTCATAAAAACCTTCCTGTTTCTCAATGAGTAAAATGAAACTGTATTTGGAGCCAAAACTATGCATTTATTTTAATATAGAGTAGAAGTACTTGCCAAAGTCTAAGGAACTTTCTTAATATATAAACAGTGCCATATACATGACATAAATTTCATTATAATTCCATTTCTATTGAACCTTACAGATGCTCCATCATTGTAATAAAGCAATGATGAAAAGAAATACAGAAGAGACAACAGAAATATTTTAAGCACATAGTAGGTAAAACTATTGAAAAAAATGACAACTTATTTTAAGAAATTATAAATACCAAGTAAACAAAATAAATTCAGAAGGAAAACACTTGCAGGTTCTTCTGTATAAGATACAGTCGGTATCAGGATACTCTATTTAAATGATTTACCAAAACTGCAGTTTGTATTGCAACACCTTCAAGCAAACTAACCTGTCCAAGCATGAAAACCTCATATTTTTCTCCTGTAAACACTGAGCATATAAAACACATCTTATTTCCTCTCCAAATTCCTTAAGACAGTCTATCACCTGATTGCTTCCACCCTTCAAGTCTTTGAAAAAACAAACTGAAGCACTTCCTAACGCAGCCAAGAGTCTTTAATATCTGGGGTTTTGTTCAAATTTTCTATAGTAGGAAGTTTGCAAGCCTGGTCACCATGGTGAGATGAAGAAAAGATTACACTGCAGAAAAAAAGCACCAGGGCAAAGCCAGCAAGAAACAGAGGCAGCATTTACCAAGATGAAAGAAGTACATCTGGATGCTCTGTACAAAGGAACTGCTCTTCACAAAACTTCCCTAAGTGCCATGCCTAAAACTAAGGAACTAAACCACACAGCACAGAGCAAGCCAGACAACTTTCAGTCTTTGGAGTCTACTTATTGTGAAATGTTGACATTTAAGCACCAAACCTGACTTAAATGTCAGACTAGTCTTCGAGGGCTGAACGCCTCAAAGTGCAAAGTTTCTTGAGTTCCCACTGATTTTAATCAGGCTGCAGCAAGTACAAGGGAGATGAAACTAAGCCTTCAGCTTTGTCTCCCCATGAAAGGTCAGGTTGGCCTTCAAGTGCTCACCATGGCCCAGCTCCAAAGCCCACCAGAACCAAAGGGAAAGCCTCTCACTGACTTTAACAGCATTTGGACCAAACCCCAGGCTTTTGTCCCCTACTGGAACCCTTTATGAAACTCAACCCCCTTATGATTTGCAGCAGGAAGTGTTTGGCTGCACTTTGTTTACATTTTTATGTGTGGAGAGAGGAGAGCCCTCTATTCATCACACTGTCTGACTCTTTTCAAGAACCTGTTTTCACTCGCTTTTACTTTTAACTCTCTGCAACACTTTAGGCAGGAATTTTCCATTACAAATATTTGCTTTAGGTAGAATTATTCGGGGAAAAGATCAACTAGAACAGTTCAGTTCTTTCTTCAAGGTTTCAATTACAGACAGAGGAGCACTTTTATCAGTGTCAAGAAGTCTGCCAACTTCATCCGTGAGAAGCAGCATCACCTCCCACCAGTGACCCAAAAGTTATTATCTCCAGGCCCTGTGTTTGCTCTCCTCTAGAGAAGCCACCCACGGTCACGTAATGAAAAGTTCAATTAAGAAGTGAAACTTTTCCATTTTGAGAAAGCTGCTGTCCTGAAGTCCGTCTGGAAACCACGAAAGTTGACACGATTCAATGCTCAGCAAGGCTGCTCTCCACCCATCAGATTAACCTGCAGGAGTGCCATAAAGGGACGAGTCACACTCAGTGCCTCAAAGCTTTGGAAGAACACCCTGGCTTTCCAGAGCACCTTACTGGGCTCCACTTGCGTCAGGGAAAGTAGCTAGTAAAACTGGCTATCCCACATCTGGTGCAGGTGAAAGAACAACACACCGTTTGTGTCTTAAAACTAAATGAACTGCAAATGGGAACTGGATGAGGAAGTTTGCTGAACACACAGTATGTGAAATGCGGTACCTTTTACATGTCAAATTGCAGCAGCTTTTTCCATGTAAAATTTCAGCTTGCAAACATATCTAAGGTTACACTGGACTTCTCTCAGACAACCTTAAGATCAGCCAAAGCTCTTAATTTTGTCTTTAGCTAGGAGAAGCTATGAAATTACTATTTTAACAGTTAAAATGTTTTATACCCCTTTTTAACAGCTGTCTTGTAAAAAGTCAGTTACAGGTCAGATTTCCATGCATTTGCCAACCTCTCCAGGCTGCCAAACATCCCTCAGTTCATGGAAACCACTCCCTATCACCTGCTCCACCCCAACTAGCACAATTGTGGTGTCGAAAACATGCCAAAACACACACATGCATTCACTCCCACTTGAGAGCGGGTGTGGAACATAGTTGGGGAAAGCATGCTGATGGTAGCCCCACACAGCAATATGCTACCTCTAGAGTATGTGAACATTTCAAGGTGTGGGTCTTCCAGACCTTCCCAAGAAAATTATAAAATTAGAGGAGAAAATCCAGATCCCCAGGTTAGCTAAAAAAGTGTAAAAAGAGCCCATTTGGGCAGAGGTTCTGCTTCATGCCAGCTTTCCCACAAAACAACCCAGCATGTAATTGCCTGCTTTCTATCTTTTAAAAGCCTTTCAGGAATACTTCCCAAAGCAACCAGAATCACAACAAACAATAAATCCAAGGAAAGCTTAATAATTTCCCTTGCACAGTTCGAGCAGATATTTGGCAGTCCCAGCTTCCTGAAAAGCATGGCTCATCCTGCAATCAGTTACATCATCAGGACACTACCAGGTTTTATAATTGAAGACAGCAGGGTAGGTGGCCCAGTAAAATTCAATATGGTGCAGTTTACAAGAACATACACTTTGCTGGTACCAGATGGACTCTGGGGTAATCAAAACAAACTTCTCTAAGAAGCAGGAAGCTTTTTTAATTTGCCTGTGCCATTGGAGGCACCTTGAGCTTACAGAACAGTGCCGGGCAGCTCCTCAGCTGCTGTTCATTGCTACGGCTCTGTGAGCTATTGCAGACCACTATTGGAAACAGGTTTATCCCACACTGCAGCTGACTCAGCTCTGGCATAAAACATGAGCTTGCTCTGTGTTCTCTTTGAAGGCTTTCTCAAGGGAAGCAAATAAACAATTAAGATCTGTAATGGACTCTCCGTCAGGAATGTCTAAAAGACCGATATAAGTACACAGCACAGCAAGTGTTGGTATATCAAGAGATTGTTTTGGCCAGGTCAGTTCACTCTGAGAGGATCATTGCTGTCATTTATATTCTTCTTAGGAAACAGATCCATCTCCCAGCAACCATCAGAGTTTTGAACTAGCACTTTCAAGCCCCTAATACTACAGGAAGATACTGGAAGGATGAATAAAAAAGCAAGGCTGTTCTCTTATTCCTAACTATTGATAACAGTAAGACACCTCTAATCAAGAACATTTTTAAACTTAGAAGGGGCTATTTTAAGTGCATGTCAAAGCTTTAGGTCGTTGATAAATGCACACCTAATCCTAAATCAGCTTGACAGACTCCCCTGTTGAGAAAAAGCAAGTTTTAAAGGAGCCATATGCTGTCTATAGAGACCACCTTACTTTTCCTACTTAAAGAGGACTTCCTTATCATATGTCCAGACAGCTGCATCTAATACTGGAGAAGTATCTTTTCCATCTAGCTCAGCCTCTAAACCTCCTTGACAACAGTCCTTGAAGAGAAAGTGTGTGTATGTGATATCCCAGGGAGAAAACAAGAATAAAAATCCATCATGGAGTAAACAGAACTTTTTTTTTTTTTTTTAAATCAATATATTCTACCACATCTAGGTATTTAACTTGCTTAAAGTACTAGTCAATTCAGGGAAATAAAATAGCAGTCATAGTTACAGGTTTTGCAAGCGAGAAGAAAAGCCCTCCTGTTCCTTCTTTATGAGTAGTCTTGACCTTCCCCACAGCATGTGTGTGGCATCTTTGCTCCTTATCTCCCTGGAGAGCCTTAAGCCTCAGCTACCACTACCCACGCAGACCTAGATGCATAAACACACACAATCAGCAGCAGTTTTACAGACCCTTTTGGGAGCCATGGAGAAGTTTTGTGAAAGTCACAACTGTTTTAACTAATTTTCAGTGATAATGTCATGTATTCTTTGTGTACGTTTTCAATTGTGACAGTATTTGGAATTCTTGCTGTTTATTGGTTTTTTGAGGAAAGCAAAGGGCAGGGTTTACACAGCAGAGAAGGTGATCCCACTCATGGCTTTTCCTTATTCTCTGTGGCAGCACATACTTCATTCTGTGTGGGATGAAAGTAGAGGAAGAAAACTGGGAGGAACAGGGAGAGGAGGAGAGAGAGGCACAGTAAGGGATGAGGAACAGAAAGAGAAAAAAGGAAAGTAGCAAAATGCACTTAACAGATCAAAGATGTGACTGAGAACATGAAAAAGGGTTTCTCTTCATACCAGACATTCCACCAATTTGAGGAGGAGACAAAGTGGAGGAGGGCTAGCAGAAAAAATAAGACCTCATCGAAGTATGGCCGCCAGATCCCAGGAAACCAAAGCACCAAGCCTGCAGTTGAAAGCTTCCATCAATTTCAGCCATTTTATTTTCTCTGCATCACACACACTTGAGGCATCATTTCTCCCTGTCCTAGCCCACTGAAGGGCTCCTAAAGACATATTTCAAGCAACTGCACTATAAGCAACACTGACAGCAGCTTTGGCTGCTCCCGACATTGAGCTACAAATCCCTATTTACAGCTGCTTGTGCTTTTGACAAGCTTTATTAATTCAGACTGAAAATTTTCTCTTCCAGAAGTTTGTGTTAAGCCAAAACTGTTTTCTTGCTCGAAGGTACCAGGTAAAACAATTCAGCTTTTCCTGAAAAAGCAATCAGAGATATTTGCCCATGTTGACAACGTTCTGAAACCACTTTACTGGGAAAAATCAGTTGTTCCAGTCTGGAGCAGGGATGTGTTGTTTAGCAGAGATGCTGCTGGTTTTGATTTCAGTGACAACTGACTGTTCCTGGAAATGTGACAAGTCACTGGGAAAAGATCTTTGTTTGCAATGCTCACTGTAGCAATTCCCCAGGATCTCCAGCCCTACCAAACACCTTCTAGAAGGAACAGCATCAGACTCTCCCCACATTGTTCCTGCAGAGCCATTGAGATAGGAAACTCTCTCTCCTGCAATGCCTGTATCCAGCCTGGAGACTGCAGAGGGCTGAAGACATGTCTGAAGAAAAGGCTATGTATGTGTTACAAGGAAGAAGGGGATAAAGGGAGAAGAAAGGAAAGCAGGCACAAAGAGGAAACGGAGGGGAAAAAAGATGAGTCAGGAAAATATATACGGCAATATTCAGAGCTCTACTGCTGTCAAAGATCCAGTGGCAGTATCCCAAAAAATCTGCTACCACTGGAGCTCCATTCACTGGTGTCCCCAGTGAGCACTCAGGAGCTGGACTGAAGCATAGGACGCAGGAAAACCCCTGCTTTCCCCAAGGCAGCTCCACTTGCAAAAGCAGCTGTGCTTTCCCTGAACCAGCCTAGCAGGAGCAGATGAACCCAAAACCACAGAGGACTCCAACAGACTGACTGCTGCCTTTGTGGCTGTGCAGGGAAGCTCTGGCAGCACTGGAATACAGCCACCCCCAAAGTACAGCACCTCATCCATGGACCACACTCACTCTGCATGCCCAGGCTTGGTAAAGGGGCTGCTTGCACAGGCAGGGAGCACAAGGTCTGCACGGTATCTAAAACACTCCCTAATCACAAAAAAAACTATCTTGACAGCTTTTATGTGAAGAAAGGAGGAGGTTATCCTCCTGTCATGCACAAGGTTCAGTTATCCTGAGCGTAAATTATTGAGGTGTCCCTGGGAATCACTTGTCCCAGTAAAAATTTACAAACAAGCCATAAAAGATGTGGAAGCCTGCTGCCTTGCTTTGATGCTCTCTGTAAAGGGTTTCGTGTCACTAAACACACACTGGTCCAGCTAGTCTGTTAATTTACAGAAGGAACCATGGTAACTTTAACATTATATATGTCCAATTAGGGAATTAAGGATCTAACTTTTTGCTGTTGGCTTTGACAAGGATGCCAACAAGCAAACTTTAAAAACAACCAATAAACAAACAAACAAACAAACAAAAAAGTGGAGAAAGGGCACAGAAATCAATGTCTGTGAGTCTGTCACTGGTCTTGGTGATCCTCCTTTCTACTTCATGCATCATCCCTAAAGGCACTGATAGACACTGAAGCACAGGGGTAGGTAAGAGTCAGCTGGTCCCAGTCCCAAACCTGAAACAACTTTTCAAGGAATTTAAAACATTTTACTGCTACAGAGTTTGACTTGAGGAAGAAGGGGAAGAAAGAAAACTTTTACAGGCAAAGCTGCTCTCAATCAGGGCAGTTGGTCAGTTGTGAGTTGTTGGGGTTTTTTTCTTAAATATGCCTGCTCAATAGATTATATGTCATCATTTAGAGTCGGGTCATCCCAAAAAAAAACCTTTTGGAAATGCGTGGAGAGGCACATAATGTTTTAGTTGTGAGCATTTCTGGTAAATCAAGTAGAAGGGGAAGCAAAAGTCTGGTTTCAGAAGGAAATATGGGCAGAATTGCAGGGAGATCGCCTGAACCACTGGGAAATGTAGCCTGAAGAGTATTGTTTTATTTCAAAACCTACTTGTTTGGATTTTGTAAAAATTCTTACATAATTTACTTGTAATCTGAAAATACTTGAAAAATGCAATTTAAATTCATATTTTGCACTTAACTGGTGGGGAGGGAATCAAGCCCCCACAGTTTCAATCCTTGACTTTGAGAAACCAGGATGAAGAGAGAAGCAGTCCTCACACTGCACTGATGGGGAGGAGGACTGTGGACCTTCAGGACAGTAAAACAAAGTGTGTATGGGGAGACTGATCCCTTTTCAAAAAACTTTTCCCATCCTTCAGCTACTTTAAACACAGCTTACTGCATGCCACTACTAAATACTTCATGAAGAAGGTATTTCCTTTCCAGAATTCTCTTAATCTGACATTTTCTCTACCCCTTCTCTGTCTCTTCACTTCTGTCAGATTAAATAAAGCAATCCGAAAATACGCCAAAGTCATCTCTAAATACAAAATAAATGGTAAAAAACTCCAACCTTCCTCACTCTTTTCTCTTAGGAAAAGTCTGCTATTTTTAACATCCTCATAAAGAGCTTGTTCTTTGTAAATGTGACTGACATGAGTCTGTTAGCAATATAGCGAAGAATCAAAATAACATTCTTCAGAGCTGATAACCCTTCAGAGAAACTTTTTGATGTTTGCAATCAAATGCAAGTCAATGCCAAAGTTATACTGCAACACAGAGAGAATCTGAAAGAAAACAATTCAAAAATTGGCAGCCAATTACTTCTTTTGTCAGCAGCCCTGTAAGTAAATTGTGCCTGTGCTGTTACTGTTGGCATGGAATACCAAACACTATACTTCCAACAACTTTTATCTCTGTTGCTTTTCCGCACAAACATCTACAAATCCTTAAATTCTTCAAATTAAAAATGGACTGGTTCTTTCATCACATACACTTGTGGTTCAGTTACGATAGGATTCATCTGTGAAAAATAAAAATTAAAATCTGCAATAGCCGGTAAAGATTAGTGGCTTACTTTAAATGGATTTCCTCTGCAAAGCTATTCTTTATATCTCATCTTAACAGATAATAAATGGTAAAAGCCAAAAAGCACATCAATAAAAAATAATTCTTGGCAGAATTATAAAAAATAATTTCATTTTATCCTATTTTGACCATGATTCAGTCTCATCTACTGCCAGAAAAATAAAACCACAAACGTTCCAGTCTTCTTTAAGGCACTAAGATACATTCGCTTTGAACTGCATTGGCAACTTTCAAAAAACAAGAGGTAGCAAGACAGCAACACGGTTTTGTAGTCCCCATTTTCACAGAAGTGGGCTTCAATTCTGAAATTTAAAAGCCTGGCAAGCATGAAAGATCCTGCACAGTTTCTCACGAAAGTTTATGGAATATTGCGCTCAACCAAAAATAAAGCAGCTTCTGCCCTGGGGATTTTACCACTGCCTGTAACATACCCCTAACCTTTAGCAGGATGGGGCTAGAGCTGACAGTGAGTAACCACACCTTCCCACCTGACTGAGAAACTGTGCCCCAGGCACCCCATGCCACAAGTACATCACCCATCTGGCTACTAGGAATTAGGATTAGGAATTTTGTTCAAAGCTTGTTACCTTCCAATGCTGAAAAAAAAAAAACAGTCCAGAGGCTCTTGTTGATTTACTCCCTGGAAACAGCAATTTGCATTAAACTAAGAGTTTCTTTTTTCTTTTCTTGTTCTCCTTGAATATTTGCACTATGTTCGATCCTATCCCTAAACACAAAAATTAGCCCTTGTTGAATAACTAAGAGAAAAGTACCAGCCAGCGTGGATAAAATTGCCAACCAAGAAAGACAGAGAGCTGCTGTTATTTCTGTATTTGAGTTATTGATTAAACGTAACATCCATAAAGCAGCCATCAGAATTGCTATTCCACAAACATTCCTTGAGAAATAAAGACTTATTCCAAGTGCCAATCACATCCACTCCTGTGGTTAAAATGTAATTAAACAAGTAAAGGATCCAATATACCTACAAGCCAGACAAAAGCCATGGGAAGCTGAACTGGGGAGTAAAAACTAAGGTAAGATTTTTTAAACATAATTAAAAAATGGGAAGTGTCAATACAGACTGTTGTTTGTAAGTCATTGAAAAAACTTTCAGGTTACACATATATGTATTATTTATATTCAGGAAAAAGGGCCCTTTTCCAAAATATGTCTCGGGGCAGGAGGTTGCCTGCAGTGTTTTCTGAGGAACAGAGAAGCAGTGGAGTGGAGTTTACCTAAGTGGCTGCTGCCGGTCAAAGCTTCCTCCAGAAAGCACCAGCTCACCCAAGTGCACTTTACTTGAGCAAACCTATTTTGTCTGCTGGAGTTTCCTTTCCTCGAATTGATAGCTCAGGGCTATGATGGAGAAGACACAAAAGGGCACTTTTCACAAGGGCCAGAAAGAAACAGATTTTACAAGATGGATGGAGTGAAACAAGGCAAAGCCTTGATGAACATATTGTGCTTCAGGCAACTTAATAAAACTCACATTACAAAAATCACTATAAATCGCTTGCATGAGTTTAAACTCTTGCCCAAACCATACGTGCTGCATTACCCCATGTGCTGCTCTCCTCAGGGACAAAGAAAAGCTCAGCACTACCTATTACAGAGCAATGAAGCCCTTTTTCTGGCTATTGAGGGTGTTTTAACTCTAATGATCTTGTTTTAGGGCCCTGAGAAGATCCAGGAATCCCTCCCTTTGCAAACAGCCACCTGACAGCACACCAGAGCAGCTGTCTCCAGAATTAGGACAGAGACATCGAAACACACAGAGGCAAATTGATCCGATCGATCTCTCAGAGAGTTGAGAAGCACTCAGTCCTCAGAGACCTTTATTATTTCACTCTGCAATGAAAGGGCCTGGCAGTAAACTACAGAGAGCCAGTTTTATAAGCTGGGAGGGAAATGATTATAGAACATTATAGAACTGTAGCAGTTCAGGGATCTTCCAGCTGGTTTAAATGATTTGGCTTCCTTACAAACATGTTGAAAGGGGAAAAAAATAAAAACTTCTGAAGGTCAGGCATGAGTGCTGTAGGTACCCCATGAAGCAGAGTTACCAATTTATTCTAAAGCATTTAATGTAGAGATGGGAAGGGGAAGGAAGGAAGAATAAAGAGGGAGAAAGGAGATTAGTGCATCCATTTGCAAATATGGATTAAGGAATACCTTAGCACAAATGAGCAAAATAAAGAGAGTGACCAGAGAACAACACTGAGCTCCCTGACCACTCTGATCCCCACTGACCACAGAAGGCAAACACTCAGATATAAATTCATATTTTCCCAGGAAAGTGCTGAACTGACCCCACTCTGCCCCAGCTCAAATGGTAACTTTTGCTTCTGAGGGAAGTACCAGCAATTCCCAGAAATTCCCAAGAGAACAAGAGCTGATTCTTCATCTCCTTCATTTGGTTTTCCTATTTGATTACACAAGATTTGCTATTGTACATGCCATACTGGTAGTTTTGCAGCAAAGCAGTAATATATCTAAAATGCTTGGAGAGGAAAGAAGTACTTGTTTCAGTTGAAACTTTTCAGTTATTTCAAGCCAGATTTGCAAATAGCTTTGCCAGCCCTGCACTGCACTTTCTTAAGCTCCACAAGAAAAATACATGGAGTTGCATTGACCAGCCTTCAGCAACCCAGGCTGGTGGGCACAAGAAGGAACATCTTAACAGGTTCTTTTTTCTATTCCACCGCTGGGAGAAGTGTGACAGAAGTTACTGAATCTAGCTCTTTTTCTACATTTCTTATTTAGACAATGTCCAAAATAGAAATAAAACATGTTCACTGAGAAATATTTTCTTCTCTTTTTGTTTTGCATTTTGGGGAGGGAGGGGGGTTTGCAGATGTTTAGGGCTAATAAAAAACAGCGTCATTTAAGCAATGCCTTCTAGGATGTCCAGGTGTTTGGTTTTGGTTTTTTTCATTGGGATGAATCTAATAAATTAATTTTCACCCTGCTGAGAGTCAGCAGGAGCTTGCTCATGTTCCCTCCTTCCTCCAGGGTCAGCAATCCACCCTCTGCTTTGGTTCCTTGCCCTCTGTGCCTGTCCCTGGGCACAGGGTGAGGCTGATGGCTAACTGTGGGGTTGGACCTGATACAAATGTGATCAGGACCCTGTGCCTGCCTCCCCAGGAACATCTGTGTTGTACTATATCACACCCCTTGCCTCTGCCATCTCCCAGTTGCACACAAGCTCACTTTAAAAATCAAACCTGCCAGACACCTCATTTATTTCAATTCTTCTTTCTCTCTTGCTGATCTGTCTTCCTGACTCTGCAAGGCCAGATCTGATAAAAAAAATGTCAGCATCCAGCAAGTTATGGTAAAGGAAGTCAAAGCCCTACAGACCCCATTCCATTCTCACTTCTTGTCAACAGCTGGCTCTTACTGACTTCACAGCAGGAACCATAACTTCTTTCCCCTTCTTTATGATTATTTTTTAGAACAACTCTTGGTAGAGAGCCAGCATTTGATGAAGAATGAGACAATCCCACCGGGTGCTATCCATCAGTGTCCTGCCAGCACTCCTGGCACTGACCAGCCCAGCTTTCAGGATTTACAATGCTTGTGTGAGCACATCACTGCTCAGGATCATCACCCCCCTACCCAGGAGGGGATGCTCCCTCTCCTGCCCTCTCTGCTGTGCCTTGGACAGCGCTCAGTGGGATTCTGACAGATCAATCTACTCTCACAACACAAAGCACCCCAAGCCACACACTAAAATCCTGGTGAAAGCTGTTTTGAAACCCCTGCAAGAACACTGGCAGCAGAGGGGGTATGCAGAAAGGCTGACTTTAGCCAAGGGAAATGAGCACCCCCATGCACCCTTTTCAATCAGCAGTGAATGGGGAATGCAAAGCCATCCTCCCCCTGAGTCATCTTCTGGGGACCCTTTTTCTCTCTATCAACAACAGAGAGCTCATCTCCTGTGGACTCAGTTCCCCCAAACCCCACACAGTCCAGATGTAGCTCAGGCTTTACAAAAATAATTAGAGAAAAACACCTTCTGGATCTGGTATTTCTTGTGCACAAGAGTGCAAGATACTTTCACCTTTTTGGCACACCTGCCTTTGAGTTCACAGCAGCTGATGCCAGCTTTGATGGAAAATATCTTGCTAAGCCTCAAAAACCACAGGGCCAGTTTTCCCTTTGCTGCTGTGTGGGTCAGTCAAAGAGACAGATTCATAAAAGGAAAAGCTTCTGTCATCTCACAATACCAGCACACAGACAGGCTGCCTTTTGACAGGGAAAAAAAATAGGATGACTACAAACAACGTTGATATGGTAACCCATGTTTAAAATCAATAATGAGAAGGCCAGAGGAGAGCTTTTCCAGAATCTTAAGTGCCAGCCTGTCTTAAAACAGTTTGGCAGAGGCAGCTCTGGAAAAACAAGGTGGAGATACTTGCTTTATGGCCTGCAGCCTGTCTGTGTCAATGCAATCACACTTCAGCCATCTGCTTCAGCCAAAACCCAGGGACCAAACAGTTCTTGAGATGCAGAACTTGGGTCCACACCCCTCAGGTCTGAGGGGAAGCACCTGCCTGCCCCATAGCCACTGAATCCCTCCAGAGCATCCACTACTCAATCACTGCCAGGTTCAGAATGAGCTGCACTGCTGGGCTTTTCAGGAGAGCCACGTATTTTGGTAACTGTCACCTCTGTCTGTATATGTAGGCAAGCTGTCCAGCCACAGTCTACCACACTACCTATCCAAGGGCTCTCCAGGAATGTACAGACCATGGTTGTACTTCTCCCGTCAGAAGTTTCAAGGATTTCACCTCCAGAATGGCAGAGTGGATTAAATCAAACAATGCATAGCAGTGCCTTGCACAAAAAAAAAAAAAAAAATGGCAACATCACCACCACTGGAAATTAAATGGAAGGACATAGGACACAAAATTCCTTGCACTCTCAAAAGAAGGAGTTGGTATGTGTGCTTGGTATAATGCACCTTCACCAGCAAGTAAACATTTTGTAACAAGCAGCTTTTCATCCCAAATGGCTTCCCTGCAATTTCCAGAAGCACCAGTTATCCAGCCTCCCAGATGTCCTCGAGCTGCTTCATGGACACTTTTAAAAGCAAGCATGTGGAAAATGCAGAACTGTTCCCATGATAAAGCCAGCCATTTTAGAGGAACCACAGACGTGACTCCTAACATTCCTAACACTGATTTCCGTAAATGTATTTTGTAAGCAAGTCAACCATACCAAAAAAAAAACCAAAAAAAAACCCAAACAATGCAAACACCTTTCTTACATTTGGGTCAACACTGAGAAGTGGGTGACCTCTTCACCAGTTTTGTCCTGCTGCTGATTTGCATCTCAGCACCGCAGTAACAACCTGAAACGGAGACCTGCTTCAAAGCAGAAGGGCTTTCCCAGTCAGCCTGATCTGGCATCGTTTATCCAGGACACACTCAACATCTTTACCCTACTGTGTACTGAAAGCAATCTAGAAGGTTTTGTGGTTTCCATTCCTTCAACTGCTTAAAAGAAGGATGTGCTCCATCTTTTAAGAAAACAGCTGACACATTTCAAAATTTCCTTTTAATTTCTATCTTGAGTATGGGAAAGCTGTGTAAGGAAATAGTGTTTTGGAAATAAACTAGTGCAATATGAACATTGTTCCTAAGATTTCAATAGGGATGACTCCTACCTTCGGGAAGAAAGACACCCAACTCCACTTACTGAAAATAAATAAATAAATAAATTTTTAAAAATATGCTTTAATGAGACTAAAGTTTCAGATTATGTGAGTTAAGGAAAACCAGGGAGTTTTTACCCCACCAAGCTTGGGGTTTTTACCTGTCTTTTTCTAAACCTAAAAACCTGCTCAATTTTTTTTTCGTAGACTCCAAGGCATACACTTTTCTCCAGGAGACTGAACCACTGCCAAAACCACTCTCTTATTCATGGATCTTAACATGCTTTGCAAAAACATTAATTAAAACTCACATAGCAAAAAGAAGGGAGTATGGCAGGATCTTTTATCTCACAGCAAGGAAAACTTCACCACAAAAAAGAGGACAAAAAGATTTGACAATATACCAACCATCTCAGAGAAAGTGGGCTGTAGAGAACAGCAGAGGGGATGCTGGGAGGGCAGAGAAGAGCAGGAGGAAGAGTAAAACCCAGCATTTTATCTCTTGGCAGTGCTTTTGCTAGACTGTGCTCCTATTTCGAAACATTAAGTTGGTTGAGATTGAAAATGGTGATTCAAGAATCTGTTTCCTTACTCCTGGCCCTCCTCTGCTTTCTCACCACACCTACACAATTGCTGCATCCAAATATACCATGCGCCATCCCAAACAAAGCAGTTGCTAATTATCGTCTCTCATTACAAGCACGTCTCATCTGCACTTCTTTTGAGGTTTATCACGCAGCCATTATTCCTCTCTGCTGCATCATTTCCCACTCAAGTGTGGAAAAATAAGGCAATAGCTATTTAAATGCAATTTGCAACACAGTCTGTGTGCATTAATTTCTTAGTGTCTTCTGGGAAGATAGTACCTAATCCATAAATACACATCCATTTGCTTAACAAATTTGTGGACAAAAGAAAAGTAGAACTAAAGGGACAATTTCATTTCTACTAAATTTTACACACTCATTACTTCATAATACGCCAGCACCATTCCATCAAAGTGAAGTTAAGAAAGCCCTTAATACATCCTTACCACCATGGCAGGGCTAGAAAGGAAAATAAAGGGGCTCGTTCACATCAGACATAATTTGCTGCTTTTGTAATTGTTATTTCCCTTAAAGAAAACCCCAAAAGCAGGTTCTTGGTGACTGCTCAGTATTCCTGCAGGCAGAAAAGACAACCTGCAAAGCTGTGGGTTCAGCAGAACAACGGTGCTTTCCTGAAGGCAGCAGGTCAGGGAACACTGTAATCGTCTATCCAGGAGGCTGGCACATATCCTAAGCAAAAGTTCTATCCACTTGAGCTACCCAGAGCAAGCACAGCACTTGGGCAGGAGGGAGGAATAAAGCAGGTGAAAGTGGGGAGCAGAGCTGCTTGGATTCTGTTTCTTAACATAAACAGCTCCATATAATATATTTTACTGAACCAGAACACCAGAAGAGTAAAGAAGAAAGCTGCAACCCCTCACACTTGCACATTTTTAGCTCTTTGGACTTCAGTACATAACTGACAGCATGGGTGTTACTCAGAGCAAATAGCGTGGCATCCATGCATGAAGTCATTTACTGTCTGACACCAAAGGCTCCTCCTTGCAACAGAAGTGTTCAGTCTTCACATCAGGTCAAGAAACTGTACCACAGAGTCTATTTTTGTTACAGAAAAGAATGTTTTCAGATCAAATTTGTTTCCAAAACAAAGGAATTCACCTCTCAAAGCCTGCCAGGGAGAGGGAAGGACAACATTCCTTCCTCTGCTCTCAGGAAATTACTTATCCAACTGCTGGGAGGTGTTAAGACGACTGAATCTCTTCCTGATGCCAGTACTGAAAGGTGTCAAATGCCTTCATATCACTCTGCTGTCAGAGCACAGGAGAGGGAACTGAGCACCACACATCCAACCTCATGCAGAAAGTTTATTTTGTCTCCTCTGATCCAGAAACACTTCAGACCACTAATATATGCAGCTCCAAATTATTTGCTCTCTGGCTTTTTTCCTTGAGCTAAAAAGGAGCTGGTACCATTGCGGAGTGATGGGTGCCTCTGAGTCAGAGCTGAAGAGCCACTCGCCTGAAGCTGATATTCAGCAGCTGATGGACAGAACAACCCAGCCACAGAGGATTTCCCTCACCCTGCAGCAACCTGAACTCCAGCCCATCCAACAGCAGCTGCTGTATTGTCTCACATGCCCATGGAGGCCAGCTGCAGCCAAGGAAAGATCCCAGCTTCAGCTCATGGCAGAAGAAAAGTCAGTCAGCCCTGGGGCTGTGCCAAGTGTGGGGATGACTGTGTCTACACATCTTCCAAGGGGGACAGAGATGAAAGAAGTGTACACCCTTCTCCCGGAGATTTAGCATCCCTTTCAGACTGTCCAGCCAAAAAGGACCAAATTACCCTTTTCCAGTAATAGGCAATCTTTCTATGAGACTTTATGGAGGACACAGAAGCATACTACCAGGAAAGGAGAGACAATCATCCTTTTCTTAAACTATGATTACATTATCTCTGCTTACAGGCTAAATATTTTTTACAGTCCTTCAGACTGATATAACAGGTAAGCAGCACTCCATTGGCATGGCAAAGGAAGCCTATCTAACTCACTCATGGAAAGGGAGCTGATCAAATGAGAGCTAAAGCCTCTTCCAGAAGAAAACAGATAACAGCAAGTTTCTTCACCAACGTGAAGAAAGCACTGATATTTACATTTTGATCCAGTTTCAAGCTTCAGTTCTCATCTCACTTAGACATGCTTTGCACTAGTGTACAACAAGGCATAAGCACAAGCCACTACACAAAATAGTTCAATCTCATTTTTCCTGCATGCCAGTTACCAAGATGAAGCAGAAGGCTCTCTCCAGTGCTTCACTCACCTATAAAATTACCTTAAACATATCTGGTGGGGGTCCTGATGGCATTTTTTTCATCCCTCACGTTTGCAGTTACTGATGTGATTTGTTCTGTACTTTCTCAAAATGGCTGCAAGTCAGAATGGAAAGCTTAAGTTTCTGAAACTGCTGAGATTCTCATGGCACTTGACCAAAGGACATAAATAAAAATGAAAACAAGCACTCCGAACACACACTTCTCTTTGGCAAAAGCAAAGGCAACTTCTCTGGAGAGTCTCAGCCATCGTCTCTGCACAAAACCTGCCTAGACAAAGCCAGTAAGAAGGTTAATATGTTATTTAGTAACAAGACATGGCAATTCTGTGTCCTCTCCCCAGAAACATGTAGGAAATAAAGAGTTGCTGCTGGATTCTCAGACCCCAGTTTTGTACCTTGACAGTCTCTCTAGCTCTGTGTACCCACACATTAACATGCAGGAAAAGGAAAGAGGATAAAAGAGATACACAAACATAAGGATTAAGCGGGAAAAAACTGGCTATTGAGGCCTTCAGGCAAGGAAAATAAAGCTTTCCAGGCAAGCTTGTCAGACAAATAGCCTTCCAAGGGGAGCCTTGGAGACAATCCAACTGGACACACACAGCACTGACCTAGTCTATGAAAGGAATTACATAACTGGCTTGGCATGGTAAGAGGTTCTATGCCTGATAAGCCAAATAGTCCATTACCACCTGATGTTCATTTGACAAAAGTGACCAATTCCAGATTATTTTCTGGATTGTGCTGGTTTCCTTAGGTTTGGGGCTTTTTTCTTTTACTGAATCAGAGAGTATATCTCCCTTCTTGCCAAAGCCACAGCAAGTCCCATCAGAGAAGCAGTCCAAGAAAATTAGCATTAACCAATTGAGAAGACCTTTAAAATCAGTGTTTTAAAATTCACCAAGCCTAGTTTAAGAAGGTGAGAAGAATCTCAAGAGGCAGGTTCAGAGCTGGTGAGATCTGCACTGCCAACCATCCCATTCCCTAAGCTTGCAAGCCTTATCATGAGGATACTGGAGATGTGGAAACCTCATCTGTGCTGAACACGAACAGAACTACAGCAATCTACACCAGCTGTTCTGCTGCAATGACCCAGTAATCATCGTGATTATGTGTCCCACTTACTGGGGGACTCTGCTAGAGGGATTAGCAGATTGTGATCATCACACTAAGCTCTACTCAAAAAAGCATTAAGCGTAAGGACCTAAACGTTCCAAATAATTTCCTGTTTAAGTACCTCAGTGTTTGGGGCGCCCAAGAGAAGACAATTCCAAACTGGCAGAGAGCATTGCCCTGCAAGTGATTGCACAGGAAATCCCACATTCAAAAGCAGACCCTGCGAGCACCATCTGGACTCACTCAAGAGCCCTGTGACCTTATCCAGTTGAAAAGGCTTTGCTAAATCCTTTGACACCGTCTCCCCAGAGCATTTCCCTGGAGATACTGCCAGCCTTTGGACAGGTGCAGTGTTCGTGGGGGAAAAAATCTGTCTGAGGGCCAGGCCCAGAGAGTGGTGCTGAATGGAGTTCTATCCAGCTGGGGACTGCTCGCTGCTGGTGTTCCCAGGGCTCAGTGGTGGGGCCAGCTGTGTTCAATACCTTTATCAATGATCTGGACAAGAGGATTGAGTGCTCCCTCCATCAAGTTATAAACAACACCAAGCTAGGAGGGAGTGCTGATCTACGAGAGCAGGAAGGCTCTGCTGAGGGATCAGGACAGGCTGGATCAATGGGCTGAGGCCAACTGTGTGTGATGCAACAAGTCCAAGTGCTGGGTCCTGCTCCTGGGTCACAAGAAGCCCTGCAGTGCTGAGAGCAGGGTGTATTGAGCTGGGGGTCAGTCCCTTCTCCCAGGTAATAAGAGGTAGATAAGACAACAAGAAATGCCCTCAAGCTGTGCTAGAGAAGGTTTAGATTGAATATTAGGAAAAATTTCTTCACTGAAAGTGTGGCCAGGCATTGGAACAGGCTGCCCAGGAAGTGTTCAAAAACACCTTGGAGCTGCAGTTTAGTGGTGAATACTAAATTAATGGACTCCATGATCTTGAGGATACTTTTCAAACTTAATGATTCTATGCAAGCTAGAGTTGTCTTCAAACGTAATTTAGGGCATAACCATGCCATACTGAAGTGCCAGGACTCCTGCCTTCCCTGAAGGTTCCTTTATGTCCTGACAGAATTACCAGGGGGACACTGAATCACCACATTAAATCAACATCAGTAATCACAAACTCTTGTGTCCTCCCAAGGCAGGGAGATATCTTTTGTAAAAACATCTGCCTTGAGTTTGATACGAAAACAGCTCCTTTTTTCAAGTTCTCACATATGTTTTTTTCTTCCGTAAGACTTTTTTAAGTAAGATACTCGATAAAAGATCTGCCGCACACTAAAATATAACCTTTGAAGGCAGAAAACACTTCCAGAAATTATCTTAAGAATCATACTGAACTTTATCAAATCTTGAGTCATCATTCTTTTCATACAAGTGTTCTCTTCATTACTTGGTAATGGAACAATAATTGCTCTTCAGTTATGCAAGATGCACCTCTAACTTGTAAGGGGTTTCTGGAGAGGTAATGACACATGCTTAAAAATAATCAAATATGGGAATATGGAAAGCAGTTCTGTAAAAGATAATGGTAACCACAGACTAGTCTGACAGCTGGGTCACAGTCTCAGCTGGTATAAAGGCACAATGCAGATATTCTGGTCTTATGCATTCTTAAACACTGAACCTGAAGCCAAATTATTCATATTACTTTGCACTTTAATCTAACTGAACCTCAGAAATGAAGCATCATCTGTGTAGGTCAACACCTGACATCCCTGCTTTCCTGACAGCTTCCTACATGTTCTAGGTAAGGCTGCCAGCAACTCAGAAGGCATTTTTCCCCTCTGAAATTATGCTTCCTGATTATGAAACATATTGGATATGAAATAATAGTATCAATCTATCTTTTTTCTGGTTTCTAAAAGTAAATTCAATGTAAAACCTGCTAGGAAATATATTGTGAGGGACAATCTTGTGTTAAAAGGGACGATCATTCCAAATTTTCTCCACTCCCTTTTCTCCAACTTTACCACTGTGAGTAGGGGCTCAGTGCAGCATTTCAAAGACCACGTGTTTGCTCACAGCCCTTCCAGACAAAATGTCAACTCCAGACTTGGAGCACTTGCGTTTGCTGATGCGTGGCAGCGCTCCTAAGATCGGGAGCAGCACACCATCCAAATGTCATCTGTGTGTGCAGATGCAAGATCAAGTGCACCTCCTCATATGACTAATTTTCCAATTAAGATTGAAACACTGTTGTGTTAAAAACACAACAAGCACATGGGAAGAGCTTGTTCATGCTCCACAGGGATTTATTATCAAAGATACGCTAATTTTACTCTAATACAGTTGGTTTTACTCAACAAAGCTTTTACGATATGTCAATTTTGCGCTGCAAAACATAATTGCATTTTACTGCTTTCAAACAGTTTAGCGTGACATCCAAAGGAAAAAATTTTTAAAAACAAACAAAACAAAGATTGGCAAATGTGTAGAAAGCTTGCTTCACCCATTCACCCACTCTGATCTCCATGCTGGTGCAGACATATCATTAGCAGGAGCAACAATCTAATGTGAGACTTGTTCCAATCCAAATACATAAACTGCATCACAACAGCAACTGCTGAGTAGATGTACCCAGAGGAAGCCTGGCCTTTCATCTGTCTGGAAGAACAATAAAACCACAATCACAGATTGCAAAACTTTCAGTAAGGAGAGCCCTGTTTAATCTACTGGAAAAAGACACAACGAGACGCAGTGCTTGGCAGCTGAAATTAGATAGATCAGACTAGAAATAGGGACATTTTTAACAGTGAGAACAGCATACTGCTCTAACCATCCACCTAAGGATTATTTCAAATACTCCCTCACATCAAGTTTTTAAAGTCAGGGCTGCTGACAGATGTGACACAGCTCACAGAGAAATGCAGGCTTCCTGCAGTAATTCTTACATTGAGTTCTGTCTCTTGCACCATCCTCTAATTCAGATGAGATGATCATAAATGGTCCCTCTTGACCTTAAAAATCTACAATGACACTCAAGTAATGGTAAAAATTACTTCAAGGAGTTGCATCTCTGCATAACCCAGAGAGATCACAAGCTGTGTGACAGTTCTGCACCAATAGCCTGTGTCATTCCCATCCCATGCAAACAGGCTGAGAGACACAGACAGAGCCGGGCTGGACAGCTGGCAGTCAGGAATCAAATTTAGTCCCTTGCTCTTGGGTTAGCAAAAGCTGAAAGGACTGTAAAAAAAAACTACCATGTACCTTGAAGAAGCACTTCCCCTCCAAAACATAGGCTGCCTTAAGTGTCAAGGACTTTGAAAAGAAAGAAAAAAACCTGGTCTAATTCACATTTCCCAGCAGACGGTTGCTACAGTGTGGTCTTTATAAAAATGGCACAGGAAGAACGACAAAAAATTCTCTCTTCCCTAAATAACTGAGCAAATCTAAAATAGTTAATCCTGGAAACAGTCTCAAAAGATTAGCCATGGCTCAACTAACTTTAACGATGATAATTTTTAATTTAATTTAAAGTTGAATATCCTTGTGCAATAATGGCAGAGATGAAGGACTATTAGGGAATAATCTTGTTTACGGATCAGTGAACTCAGAAAATTGCCAAGGCACTGTGAAACATATTCCTTATTCACACCTCATAATTAACTGAGTGTTCTGCTGCAATATTAAAGTCATCTTCATTATGAGAAAGCTGTTCATTTGGGCTGGTAGGCCACTGAGGGGGTCTCATTCATTTCTGGCATTTCCAAACTCCCAGCTAAAAGCACCTTCAATCCATAAAAACACCAGACACCCAAAGTGTAAGGGAAGGCAGAGAAAGCCTTTGGTCCATGACAGAAGCATAGTTTGTGCAGAGAAAAAACCCACTTCTCTCCTTCCTTAATGCCACCTGGGAGCATTTCTCTTTTAAAGGCAATTGAAAGAAGAAAATACAGTTCTCTTAATTAATTCACATTGAAAGGCGCTTTTGATGGAGTCAAGAGGCCAAATCAGATCAAAGTAAACAATGCAACAAATTGTCATATGAAAGCCCTGGGACAGCAGCTCTCATGGCTTGCACTGTCTAGATCTTAGTACTCAAAAATGACAAATGCTGAGGCTTTCAGCTTCCAGGAAAGCAGAGGACAATACAGGGGCTCTATCCTTTCAGCAAATTTTGAGAAAGAAATTGTCAATTTACTGTGAAGACTTTTGTTGAGGTAGATCTGCTTAAGATTTGGGAAATCCTAGACTAAGTTTCTTCTTTATGTCAGATTTTACGTTTGTGAATTTGGGCAAATGTTCAAACTTTCTGCCCTTTGGTTTAGAGAGGTAATGCTTCTCCCTGACTGACAGAGCATAGACACGAGGGGATTCTGCCCTTCTACTCAGCCCACAAGCCTTGCCCAAGGTTTCTTTGAGATATTACTGATGCCTGAATAGTAATTAAGAAGAGAAGGATATATTGTAAACCCACATCTAGGTTACTGAGACCCAGATTACAGCAGCTACAGACTTCGATGGTGTCATCTCTGGCCCCAAAATCAGCCTGGCTCAGCTTAGTTCAGCATCTCACTCCAGCGTTTCCCTGTAATGGGGAACAGGCCAGGCAGATGCAGCCAAAGCCAGTACACACAAGAGAAAACATAATAAAATATTCCCTGATTCTTCCTTTCCAATTTTTACAGTACATATTACCTAAACAGACTCCAGTCAAAACAAAAGAATAAACAAAAAAGAAAAAAGTGATGCCATAACTAAGCACTAAAAAAAAAAAAAAAAAAAAA
>PYHW01009542.1:3252701-3279532 GCA_013186435.1 Turdus rufiventris | reverse complement strand
TGCAGTTTGTGAAAAACAGAACTAATAATACAATGAATAAAAATCCAAGTCCCAGCATCTGGAGTACTACATTATATTCTGAGACCTTCCCTTCCTCTGCCCATTTCCCAAAGGAGCTAATAGAGATCAAAGAGGTACAGGAAAGGGTAATAAGGCTCATCAGACACATTGAATGGTGTCTGCATGAGGAGAGTCGAGAACAGGGCTCTTCACCCTGGAAAGAGACACTATAAAATTGTGAAGGGCCTGAGGAAGGGAACCAGCAAAATCACTTTCTACTTCTTATCGCACAGAGTTAAAGGGCTCCCAATGAAATTATCAGGTTTCAAGCAAACAAAAAGATTCCTTTATATGGTGTGTAATTAAAATCACAGAGCTCACAGTGACAAGAGGGCCTCAAAGTCAGAGGAGAGATGGGTTCTAAAAAGGAAATTAGGCAACTCCACAGAGGACAGGTCCACAGAGAGTCTTAAACACAGTGCTCTAGATACAGCATCCAGACCCATGGACTCTAAATCAATGCCTGGCACATGTTCAGCAGCCACAGTAAGGAAAGATAACCCTGTCCTGGCCCCATTCCCATTCTTTCCTTCTCTGAAAGCATCTAGTAATGACCACAGTCAGAGCACAGAGCTAGATGGATCGCTGGTTTGATATGGTGTTCCCACAATGTTCTTCTATTATGTTAAATATACTGATAGGAGTTCAACAGACAAATCCTAACTAAAAGTAAAAGGAATTCTTTACTGGATTTTTTTTTCCCATTGAAGAAATATCATGCAAAAATTCCTCTACTTATATTAATGCATAGCACTACACCAAATGCATGAACAAATGCCTTCTGGGTGCAAATCTATCCGTCAGCTTGTATGGGCAGTGAATGAAGGAATTTCATTTTCCACAGTGAGTAATTCCATGACAAAGATACCACTCAGGACCACAGGCAAGGTCATAACAGTGAATCCACAATATTCCAGCCAAGATCAGAAAAGGAATAACTGATCATAACAGATTGATTAGAAAGACCAGCATTAGCAGCCATTTAGACCACAGACCATGTGACAGCTTTCTATAGTAAAAATTCCTGATGCTTTTACCAAAAACATTTGTATTGTAAGCAATTCATCTGCTGAAATGAATGTGTGCCATAATTAACAGTGGAGAGAACAGGGGAGAAGAAGGGGAAAAACAAATTAATTGAGTTTACTACCAGAAAACAAAAGAAACATCTCTGTTTCAAAATTTACAGATAACTCGCAGGTGCAGTGATACAAACTGCTGTCATGAGATTAGGCAGAGATTATGGTAAATGCAATTAAATCAGCTAATACAAAAATATTCCAAGGGAACCCAAGGCCATCATTTTACACCAGCTTGGTCTCCACAGAAATTCGTAGCCTGGTGTTGAAGGAAGTATATGTGGGGATAAAGCTGTGTTTTATGGGAAGGATATAAAGGTAATGTTCCATCTCCCTTCCACCTCTGATAATTACTCTTTCCATGAATTTTATCTTGAACAGTCAGTGGAAAACTTTCTTGTTAAGCTATTCCTGCTTATTTTCCTCTTTGGAAGAACACCCAGGGGGTTTGTTGGCATCTTTCACAGATTAAATGGAGCTGTACTTAATTCCATACTTTTTTATACTAGCACGAAATCCAGCCATAGGTAGCTTCAAAGTAATGATTTTATGTTTAATATTTCCTTAATATTAAACATAATATTAATATTAACACCACAGCATGTTCCAGTGGAAGATTATCATTTAAAAAACCACTCCATGATCAGTCGTGGCAGGCAATGAGAATTCATAAGGTAAAGCAGGATGTCACCAGAGGTTGCAAGACCTGTCAGACCTGGAAGGCAAACACTCGACAGCAACATTCCAACAGCCCAAGCACAAACCTTGCCTTTCACGGCTTACATTGGCCAATATCTGAATTTTAGCACGGATGTTTGAGAATGTGGAATGCATTTACAAGAGTTCCTTCTGCACTGCAGTTTCCTGGATATTCACATTCTGGAAATTGCTTAAAAGAATAGAAACAAAAAAAAATCTGCATTTCAAAGATCAAGAGAGGAAAGTGTGTTCCAGCATTTCTAAGCCAAGTAGAAGATTAAGGTTTCTAATGCACTCGTTGGAAAAGAATATTGGGATAACTGCATTAGAAATGTGAAAGAGGATTTAATACTCTACTTTAGATTAAGTTGAAGATTAAGTTTCTAGTCAGGGAAGAATCTGTTCATCTTGGAAAGCATACAGGGAGGATGGGAGAAGCATTATACATGCTAGCAGATTTAATTTTTTTTTAGACATTTTAAACCAGATATTAAAGCTCAACAGCTACTTCATATTAAAAAAATCAAAATCAAAGCAACACTCATCACACAACCAAAACCATCCACCTAAAGTCACACTTGATGAGACTGGTGTCCTTGTGGTTTTGAGCAAGTGATTGCTTGTATCAGCCTGTGAACACTTAAAGCCAAGTAACTTGGTCCTGAGAGTCAGCTGTCCCTCCCTTAATACATGCTGTGATTACCAGGTTCAGAGAGGAGACAGGGAAAGCATCTATTAATGAAGTAGGTAGTTCCAGATGAGTCCTTTACTCCTGAGAACAGCCTAAAAGTTTCCACAAAGATGTCAAAAAATGTACCTGGAAGTCAAAGTGTAAGAGAAAAATTGTTCAATTAGATTTGCTATCCAGGGAAATATCTGCAATAATCTCGGTATCATCCATCTTCAGGTGTTGTGGTTGGGTTTTTGTTTTTTTTTTAATTTCCTGGGTGGCTGAAATACTGTTCTGTGCCAAACAAACCCAAATTTACTGCAAGGAAAATGACCTGGCAAGCCATTAGGGCTTGTTCCTGTTCCTCAGCTGCTGTTAATTCTTTGACACTGGTTTACAGGGCTTTCAGAGAAAGCCAATGAACACGGGCACACTGCTGTTTCAAACACTGATTTAATGAGATTGCCATGAACTGTGAATAGAAAGGCAGTCCTGTGAAGTAAAGGGAATGAACAGAGACTCCTGTGAGTCAGCTCTGGGACACACAGGCTGCACCTACAAATTGGGGATTTCCAATTAGCAACACAGGGAACAGAAGAGGCTGACGTACAATGAAGTGACTGCAACTGCAGGGTTTAAACGCAATTCCCATTAATGAGAGAAAAAAAACCTTCTCCCTCTGCACACGAATGAATAAGCGATCAGCATCTTTCAGAAGATGGGGATAAAAGAAACCCAAAACTACCAAAACCAGTCATTAACTTTTCCTCCTGATTCTGTTTTGCACAGCACCAGTCTTTGTCCCAGGCATAGTTTTCAGAAAAATGGGTTTTCATGAACTAAATCAAAGTCTAAGGAATCTTTAAAAGACTAAATAATCTTCCCTAGAAAGGAAATAAAAACCGAAAAAGCTAGAACATGTTAAGTCATCATCAGCTAAGAAAAATAACATCAAACTCAGTCTTGTCCCTTTTTTCTGACATTGAATGTACATGAAGGCAAACCACACAATTTATTTGCTGCTTACTGAAATAAACAGGGCCTCTTGGTACTGTCACATATAAATAGTCCAGGAGAAATTATTTACTTTCCTCTTCCTTCTAGGAAGTACTTAAAAGGAGGGAGAGAGTTGTTTTTCTGTACTGCTATCCAGAACAGTGGCTGAAACACAGATCCAACAAAGGGTGTCAAATTTAAAACCAACCCTCTTCTATTCAAACAAGTGCATACACAAGTGCCTACTTTTCCAGTCACAAGGAAGCCAAGAATGAGATCAGCTGTGGCTCCATGCCACCCCAAGCACCAGAGCAGAGCAGGCTCCTGGCTCCTGCCTGGCTCTCCATGCTCCCTCCTCCTTGAACCCAGGGAGCAAGCACAGGGAAAACTCCCAAGTTAGCTATAGGGCAGAGGAGAGCTGAGCCCCCACAGCTGGAGAGATGAGGTCAAAAAGAAACTGGGGTTTGGAGCCCCTAGAGCAGAAACCCATGCAGAGGGGAAAAGAAGATCAGCAAAGACAGTGAGTACTGAAAGCTGAAAGACTCTAGAGGGACCTTGTCCCCATGCTGGGCAGAGCTCCCGTGGCAGAAGATTGAACTGGAGAGATGGGAGGAGTGGGGACCACGTGGAGGATGCAACAGGACACAGATCGGGGCCCTTGAATTGGCTTGGCAAGGACTTAGGGGACAGGAGTACAGGAGGGACCTTGGGAGCGAGACTAACACAGTAGCTCTTGAGGAAAGCAGCAAGATCCAAAAGGCAAAGCCTGAGGAGCAAAGACTGGAAGCAATTAAATTACTAAGGAAGAGCAAACAAGAGTAAAGATGAGGACAGGCTGCAGCAGATGAGGCAGGACAACAAACTGGGGAGAGAGGAAGGAAAGGGCTGCCAGAAGAAGCTGCACATGCTGGTTCATTCCTCTCCAAGTCTGGAAGGGAACATCATACCACTGTGTCTCCTTTGTCTGCAAATATGTAAAAGAAAAGGTTCTTCATCTCTCAAGACTGACTCCTATAGAGCCCAGTCTACAGCTGCCACCAGACAGTCTGCTTGCTCAACCAACAGATGCCCATGAAGTAAAGGCAGAGGTGAATCTGTCTCTCAGCATCCATGTGGTACCTCCCTACAAAATTTCTGGTTATTCACTTGACTTGTTCTGAGTAGTAAGGAAGTTGCACATAAAGAAACTATGCCAAAAGTACTTTAGAAGATTACAGACCTAAGTAACAAACTGCAAGGAAATACCAACACTCGGCAGTCTGTACACAGAGGAATTACTGAGAAGCTGTAAATCTGTCTAGGAGCAGGACTTGAGTAACACGAAGTAAATAGGGCATAGGGCGATGCTCTGGACCAGGAAGAAACAAAATATCGAATAGTTATTCATTAAGCGAGCACCATCCATTTTGGGCAATGAATCGAGCAGGGACTGTGCAAAAAAGAAAAAGCTATGTGATAGTGTAATTAAAGACTGTCACAATAAAAACACACAACGAAGCCAAAATCAAAGCAGATCTTTCTTACCTGGCAAACGCATATTTTTGCAACACAATGAGGTCTAAACAAGTCTTTTTCTGCATGCATGCAACCTTAGTCATCACCATAACAAAGCAGTGCTGCTCTTAACTAAACTTCAGTCTGCAAGTTCAGTTACTTGTACTGAAAAAGCACTTGAAGATTTCAAAAATTAAGACACATAATAGCACAAGCATGGCTAAGAGAGAATCCTTGGCTTTGTTTCTTTTCGGAAAGGAGATGGAAGACAAGCAGCACATCACACAAATTGAAGTGGAAAAGCAGCATGCATTACTGTGCCTCATCTTCCAGAGCATGCCATGGGACTAGAGATGTCTGCAATTATTTTCCCAAGATTACACAAGGTTTCTCTGGAAGACAGTTGCAGGCCAGAGCATGTAAATCCTTGAGTGAATCCAAGTGTAAGCATGGGGGCACCCACATCTCATGTTTCTAGACTCCAGTAGAGCCTTCTGGTAGCCTCAGGTACTATCTGTGCATGGCAATAAATATTGTCACTGACTGCAGGGTGATTCATGGCCTTCAGAAAGATTCACTCAACATTTCCTACACAGACTGTACAGGCACAGCAGTAGAGAGAGCTGTTGCTCAGACTCACAATGGAAAAACCATCTTAAGAACTGAGTTCAGAGAAGAATAAACCACAGGCCAAATCCACCTCTGCAATCCACCTCCCCAGAGGCAGCCAAACTTCATTCATAACTCAGGCTTACTAAATAGCAAGAGCCTTAGCAAACCTGCTAGAATTTTAAAAACTCACACCACCACAGAAGCAGCATCCCACGGATCCCAGGATAGCAATGACACTTACCTAATCTGCTATCTTTCAGCACACACTGTGCTCTCCCTAGGCCTTGGGACTCAGGGCTCTACTTTGCCTATTGGAGCAAACTTGCATTGTCCTACTCTCAATTCAATTTTAAATATCAATTAAAGAAAAAAAAAAATCAGCCTATAGCCAGTGACAATGCAGCACTTCCTTTTCTCTGCTTTCACACAGAGGCAATCCACACCAACTTTGCTCAGAGCATCACAGACTAGGAGCTTGATCCTTTATTTGTAAATTCTCACAACCCTAAGGACTTCACCAATGAGAGAGGAAAGAAAAAGCCTAGGCTGGCTCTATTGCTTAATATTCCAGATTACTCATTTTGCTTTCCTAAAGAAGAAAACCATTCTGACTTCTAGGCTCCTAGACCTTTTTCACAGCAGGCAATCTCTGGAACGCCCTGGAATTTCTCCACCAGCTTTTGCACTGGTGTTTGCAAAGCCCTTTAACATTCCTTGTTATTTCACTGCTGCATGGCAAGGAACTTTCAGGCCAGAGACAAGTATCCAGGTTTTCTGCCTTATTTCGGTCAGGGGCAAACTACACCATAAATAATAGCTACCTCCCTACTGCTTTTCTCAGAGGCACACATTGCTTTTTGCAGCTCTGCTTTGCATATGAAAACAACCATTGACCTCCAGGGTGTGCAAATGCAACTAAGAACAACTTACCAAAAATATAAAAAAGTTGTACCACATGTAACAGAAAGTGCTTTTGTTGCACTTTTATAACCCAGGCACCTTCACGCCCACTTTCTTATCAAATACCCTCTAACAAATTCAAGAAAAGGTAAAGTTTGCACACATGAAAGCCCACATCTGGGAAACTGGTCACACTATTCTGTCTATATCAGTTACAAACCTAGGACATAGCATTGCACTGTGTGGTCAGGGGAAGGAACAGAAATCCAGCTGAGACTTCCGCTTTTTGAGCAGTAATTTCATGTTTAAGCAGAAATGTGCTATACTATCATATTAGTCAAAAAAGAAAAAAAATTAAAATCATTGCTACACAAGGAAATTAAAATCATTGCTACACAAGGATTGGAAATGGAAGCAGTCAGTGAGGAAAAGCCAAGAAATTGCTACATAGTCCCACACTGTTTGTGCCAGCGCTTTCCCTCTACCTCTCCCTCTGCTCTTCCCTCAAGCTGAAGGACAGCATCTGTTTCAGCACGAACCCTGACCACACAAACTGCACAGGGACTCAGGGATGACCTCAACATATTTTTTTCTCATAGTCTATCAAATTTAGGGCTGGCACAGACATCCCTGGAATGCACCACTTTCTGCAGATCATTTCCATCTTCTTTCCCCTTGCTACTGTAAGAGGAAACAACAGTGCTGCCAGTTTAGTCATCAGATCACATTTATCCCTGCTATAGCCTTTGGGATTTCATTGGATTTTGGATCAATGGAATTTTGGGCCTGGTTCCCACAATGCTAATGGATAGCGAGCTCCCACACTCTCTTTTACACATACAACACAGATTAAAGTGATGCTGTTGGGCACAGCTCCAGCTACACCTGCTTCTTCTGTAACCTAGCAAAAAAAATTAAAGTAAAATACATAAATAAAAATAACCCAAAAAAACCCCTTCATGCAACCATTCATATACATAAAAAATAGCAGCATTAATTCCAGTCTATTGTCCACTCCAAGGAAACAGTCTCACCACCAACAGACAAAATAAATATAAGCTTCTAGGACACCAAAGAGAAATAGATTTTGGTTTCAAAAGTATGCAAGTTATCGTGGAGTCTTGGTTTTGAAGAAGCTTAGACTGCAGTCCCTAGCTATTTATACAGCTCAAAACCTTCAGAGTGATTAGATGGCTTGGAGGTGTCCATGGGCTGGACCACATTTAGCAAATGCAGAATATGAGGCACATAGGACATGGCATAACCAAAACCAACTAAAAAATGGAAGAAATGTTAAAAACTAGATTCCAGTTTGCAGTGGTTTCAACGAATGAGTGACAATTGCCATTGATACTGATTTTCAACAGGACACATACCACACCACAGTGAAAGCACGGAAGCCTTACCCAAACACAAGTACAAGCCTGACATTGGTAAGTTCCTGTCTGTCCTTCCCCATTTATATCATATGGAAAGGCACATACACTCACAAGTCTCTTTCAGGTTTTAAACCCAGGGAGATGGACCAAACCCACAAGAGATTCTAGTTACCTCATTTCAGTAGCATATGCCAACATTCCCCAAAACTGCAATAAATTGTGGTGATAAAACCTACAATTTCCTCCAGACTAACTCATTCCTTACTCCTGAAGGCAACCAGGACTGCAAGTCACAGATTCACTGGATAGCTGAAGAGCAAGTGACAATAAAGAACAAAAATATCTCAGCACCAAGAATTTACATAACTAGTTCCAGTTACTGCTAATTAGACCAATTCCCTTAATTCCTCCATTACATCTTCCTGCATTTTTCAGCTGGCTCTAGTAAGAAGATGTATAATAAATTATTATTAAATAGAAACCTACTTGATCACATTACAAGTACTTAAAAGTATAGATCAGTACACACTACTTTATTCTAATTAAAACCTTACAATTAGTAACCTGGTAAAATAAATAAGATACCTGAAGCAACTTCACTGTGACAAAACCGTGCACCAATTTTGGAGCTTCTGAGATATTTAAAGCTTACTCCCCTCATCCTTTTGCCATGCAAGAAGACATACACAATGTGAATTGTAAGGAAAAATTGCTTAATTAATCTTACAGATTTGACAGTAACTTCATTTTTTCTTTTGTTTTTTTCTTTTTTAATACAGAATGTATTTTAATAGACAAATAGTCTTGAGTTCTTCCTACTTCATATCATATAATATGTCAACAGCACAACTCTCACAGGCACACTTCCCTCTCAGCCACTGGGACCCAGCCAGCTCCACTCTGGGCATCCCATAGCTAACCCTCACAGATCAAGTGTGTTGTACACAGTCAGTCACTTGACAAGGCAGCAGCTGAGCAGCTTACACCACCATGAGAGCCCCTTTTCAAACAGAAAGCAGCTATGTACATGGAGGGCTTGATTTGCCATGTGCAGAAATCCTTCACAACACTCGAAAAGGCAGCTGCCAAAAAGCAAATGCCAATTGGCAGCATGGAGAAGCTCGCTCTGAAGCCATCCCACGTGCACGGGCTCTCCAACACAGCTTCTGCAGCCTCTCCTGAAGAGGCTGGAAAACAAGAGGCTTCCCCCTCGTGTAAGAAAGGGATGTTCCCAAAAGTGGGGGCAGAGCGAGGGTGTCTGGAAAAAGTACAAAGCAAAGGAGTGGAGAAAGGAGCTGTAGGAAGAAAGGAGGAAACAGCAGTAAGAGAAACAAGGAACAAGATGATAGAACAAGACAAGAAATGTTATTTAAATCCATAACCTCCTGCCCCCCTGTTGTGGGCATCAATGTCTCCCAAGCAGCAAGCAACAGGAAAAGAGGAAATGGCCTCAAGATGTGCCAGGGAAGCTTTAAATTGGATATTTGGAACATTTTCTTCACTGAAGGGGCTGACAACAGACTGCCCAGTGAAGCACTGGAGTCACCATCACTTGAAGGTATTTAAGAGATGTGCAGATGTGGCATTTAGGGACATGGTATAGTAGCTGCCTTGGCAGTGCTGAGGTAATGGGTGGACTTGATAATCTCAGAGGTCTTTTCCAGCCTAAACAATTCTATGACACTATCCATCAGGGAAAAAAAGACAAATACAAGAATTAAAGAGAACAAAACCACTAACCAGTCCTCAGATATTCTCCTCCTTTCTCCCTTAACCCTCCTTCCACCTTCCCCTGTCCTACCTCTCCAGTAGCACAAGAAAAATCACAGCAATTTCAGGATAAAAACGGCTAACACAAAGTGAAGGAGTCGACATTTAAAAGGCAGCTGCAAAAGGCACTGGAGTGGAGCAGAAGTAGGCAGCAGTACCTGCGGATGGCCCAGATGGCTCTGCTGGGCACGGCCAGGGCCCCACTGGGCTGCTCCTGGGGCGATGCCGGCTGGCAGGAGCTCCAGGCTCCCCGGTGAGCAAAGCGCTGCTTCCCGTTCTCCCGGCCGGACAGTGGCACCTGCGAGCTGAGCGAGCCACACGGCCAGGGCACGGCCAGCCGGGCAGCCCTCTGGGGAATGACCCCGTTCCTCCTGAGAAAAGGGAGGGAAAGGGGAAAGAAAAGGATTTAAGGATTTCTATTCTTCACGCTTTTACTTACCGAAAGGTTGAATGCTATGAAATCGGCACAACACGGGATCAAACGACAAATGACAGCATTTCTTTAATCCAAAACAAAGCCTTTGTGTGCTGGGAGGGCAGTATTTATTAGTTCCTAACTAGATCTAGAGACCTGACAGCAACAGAAGATGAGCATTCCTGTATCTACTTCCCTGGACCTCTGTTAAGATGGGAAGCACTGTGGTGTCACTCCTAATTTTTTGCCCCAGAAAACAAATGATATTCCACCACTTTTAAACAGAAAACGAATCTGTACAGGCTGGAAGAAGGAGCAGATAAGTTTGCAGCAGCACATAGAAGGCTGTTTGTTTTCTGATGCCCCTTAAAGTCAAATGCAGTCATAAAATCTTGAGCATCATGGACAGAGAGATAATTGCACAAAACACACGCAACCAGAGGAGATGGGAAAACACAGCACATCTGGACTAAAGAGCACCATTCCTACAAGCTAAATAGTGCCACATCTGGGCAACTGGCCGCCACTGAAACAAAAAAATGGCCTGAAGAGGCCCCCTGGAATGTGGGCTGTGGGAAGGGAGAGACTGAGGAAAGGAGGGAGGAGGAAGGCACAGATTTTCCTCCAGTTAATTAACACTTGTGTTCCCTTTAGCCAGGCAGCTCCTGAAACACGCCTGTCAGGGTGTAAATGCAAGTGTTAACAAGCAAGCTGGCTGTCAGTCCCCAGAAATCTCCCTGGCTGCTTGCCCACCAGTCACACCATTAAGAACTACTTATCCAGTGAAAAGAGGAGGAATCCCCTGCCGATCCATTGTACCTGCCTGCTGATTGCTATTGCTGCCAGAGGGCAGGTCTGAAACGTGGTCTGTCCCCATTAGAGCCCAGGGAAAGGGCCACAAAGGGAGGGAAACCAGGATGTTCCTGAGAGTCCTCCTTTTCCTCCCTGCATTTGCCAGCTCTGTTCATTTAATTCACTGCAGAAACACAAATCCAGTGTCCTTTCTATAACCCAGACACACACAAACTCATGCAGGTTGCAGAGCTGGTGGGGCAGCACCAGTGGAAACACAACAAATTATATGAGGAGTGAGAGATCCCATTTTCACTAACAGAGAGCTCTTCAATTCACTCACAGCACCTGGGATGTTTTGGGAGAGAAACGGATTAAAAATAGCTTCTAATATAACAAGACTTCTGACTTTGAATGAAGAATGAAAATAGCATAATTATTTGTGACACTGAGTGAGGGGTACCAACTCCAAAGTATTTAATTTTTCTCCAGTGACTTCTGAGAACTACTAACTATTCCAGCCAGAACTGTATGGGTATTTTCCCTCTTTTTCCATTCTGAAAGGACAGAAAATATATCAAACCTGGTTTTACTACTAAATATAATACAATATTGCTAAACCCATGCCATCGTGACTGAATAATCAAGCAGACATTATGAATGGAAGGAGTTAAGACAGAGAAATTTTAAATTGTTGAGGCTTCAGTCAAAACTCCCACACTAAAAACAAATGTTAGTCTTGCCAGGGTGAATTCAGCATTTAAGGGATCAGTTTTCACATCTGATTGATTCGCCCAATAAAAGTTATCAGGCAACAAGAGAGTAATAAAAACAAACAAACAAACAAAAACAACAACAATAAACACAGAATGAAATCATGGGCCCCTCCAAATTTGTCAAATGTGTACCATCTAATTCAGCAAGGCAAGTCCATCTCCCCCAGTGCTGTATATCTTAATAATAAGTATTTTAGACTAACACATGAAAACATCTGAAAAGCACCATGAGCATAACAAGTTACTTACAATTGGAGTCCATTGTAGGAGAGAGAAAAGAAGTCATAAACCAAGCATACACCAAACACAGTGACTCCAGTTTCTTTCACCAGCATTGCACATGTCCCAAGGAATAAACTAAGCAGCAAAAAGAATGGGGAGGCAGTGGGAGGGAAATGTTCCCCAACATAAAGCTGATCCACACTCCTGAAAAACAGAATTTACATAAAATACCTTAACTTCTCTGTTATTTTCAGGTTTACTACAGTCAGACAAATACAGACACACTTTTCCTTAATGCCTTAAGATGGCTGACATGAATATGTTAAGACATGAACAGTCTAAAATGAGGAAAGGCATAGCCACAGGACAGGAAGGAAGATGCAAATATAGGAAGCTGCTCAAATTCTTGGTACTCAAGAGGCAAAACAAAGACAAGCAGAAAAATAAAGTAGGCTTGAAACAGTCAGAGGAAGGCAGAGTTAGTACAAAGGGGGCAGAAAAACACCTGCTTTCTGTCATGGGGAACACACATGCTTAATTCCCCTTATGGGACAAAAAGCACTAGGCAAGCAAAAATTCCTCCATCCCACCCACACTCCCCTGAGTCAGAGATGTGTCCTAATCATTAACAGACTGGGCAGCGAGCCCCTGTCACAGGGGAGAAGGTAGTTCTGAAATCAAACAGGCAGATTCCTGTGGGGTCACTATGTTTCACACCTTTGAAACCTTCTGAAGAAAACAGCATCGTGGGCTTGTAGCAGACAGCCCCAGAGAGATATAAGCAGTTTTTCCCAGTGGATGTGATGACATGGTGCTATTTCCAAATGCAAACAATGTTATTTCAAACTGAAAATAATGCAAAAGGTGCAGAAAACCCATAGATATAAGCTATTTCTGTATCTATGCTTGTTCAGTTACAGTTTTAGAACACAGAGCAGCAAGCAATGCCAAGTTTTCATCTGAAGAGGATGACTAATGGTCTAGACACACTCCCTAACTCTCTCAGACCAGGTGTTCCAGAGTCCTACAGTCACAGCATGCATTTGAAAGGCAGGCACACGTCTGTCTGCTCTTCACTCTACACACAGACAATTTACCTTCCATAGAAAACATTTCTTTGTCATTTTTACAAGCCCTCCTCTGGTGTATGGTCAGATGTAATGTCAGTGGAAGAGGGACTGGGATTACCAAGGCTGACTTCTGGTTTTGTGGGGTTTTGTTCTCCTAAGCATCACCATGGCTGCAAGCAGGGCCAGGACAGTTCCAGACAGCAGAGCTGTGGGGAATACCTCTGCCAACAACCATCAAACCCTTCTCAGACTAAAGAATCTCATGATGTTATCACGTACCTATTATAGGAGAGAAAAGCCAACAGAAAGAGTAGACAGGCGAGGACATCTGCTCTGCCTACTATACCTGTTACCTGAAAGGAAAGGAGACACACAGGTGTAAAAACACTTCCAAAAATGTAAAAACACACAGTGACTGCCTCAACAATCCATGCTCACTGCTACTATTTTAAGCTTTTGATCTTGCAGTGTTATCTTCCCTCAGCATACCAAAATGTTGCTTGGATAGTGTAGGATATGCTCAGTTTTGTCTGCTGCATTTCTAGCTTGGCAAAACAAAGCAATAAGCCAACACTAAAGTCATTCTTTACTTCATAAAGTATTAATAAAGTTACATAGAAAATGCCAGTGTTAAGGATGTTTTAATTTTGTATAATAAGGCTTAGATGAGAAACGCATCCAACTCCCAGTACTGAAATTTATAAAAGAAAATTACTTATATATTAAGTAATATTTAAATGAACATTAGCACCAAAAAGGATAGTGTTACAGAATTTGTTCCTCCTGAACACTCCGAGTTTGCAAGAGTTTTTTCTACAGATTAATGAACCAAATCTTTTTATAAAAAAGGGAATACTGAAGAAGAATGGATAAACATTCTTTTTTACAGTTATTTCTATACCCTATTTCATAAGGATCTAAAATCACATAAAGCAGATAAAAAGCCCTTTGAAATTTCACCCCTTTTGAGATTACATAATTAAGTTATATTCAGAGCTCTGGCATTTATTTTAACCTTTTAAAGTTGTGATCCAGACAAAAATAAATTCCAAGAGTGCCTCTTCTAAAACCTCCCTTAAAATATAAAGCTGCATTATCAAAAGGAGCCTAGCTGATTAGTTCACACAACACAGCACAGGGAGTAACTCCGAAGCTTGTGGCTTTTTGTTATTAAGGTAATCTCTTCTCTAAAGTTCTCAGCCCCAGCAGCTGTTTCCCTCCCTCATTTACAAAGGTTTGGAATGAGAGCAGTGTGATGTCAGTGGTATCTCAGCTAATGAGAGCATTTCTTTTTTACAGCATGGAGAGCTGGACAGTACCTTTCCTTCTCAAAGACAGCAAAACTCCTTTTAGCTACAGAAGTGTCTCCTCATGCTA
Organism: Turdus rufiventris; assembly: GCA_013186435.1. Taxonomy (NCBI): domain Eukaryota; kingdom Metazoa; phylum Chordata; class Aves; order Passeriformes; family Turdidae; genus Turdus; species Turdus rufiventris. Next base: position 3,265,221 of record PYHW01009542.1, on the reverse strand, counting down.
ACAAACTGCATTTCTGCAATGATTATGTCTTTAAATGTTTCCTTATAATGAACAGAAAGATTTACAGCGTGAGCTGCTGCGCTGTAAACTTATGCTGGTGTTTGTGAAAAACTTTTTTTCTGAAAATTATTCTCCTCACTTTTAATTGAAGTAAATATAAATTAGTCCATGGGTCACATCACCTCTGCCTGGGAGAGCTCCTCCAGAGCACACATTAATGCTACCTTCACTTTTCTTCCCTAAAATTGATGGCTATAGGAGATGACTGAAGGCACACAACAATATCCCAGCAGGAGAGCCCAGCCTCACTGAGGTCTTTGGTTTCAGAAAACTCATGACTGTCCATTTATTCCCAGAATGGCTGATTAGGACCATCATTTAGAATTCAGTTCCAGAGCACAAAGAATGCAAGTATGAATACACCTTTTTCTTAATGACTCCTACAAATTTTTTAAAATAGAGTACATTCTCACCTTCACTCTCCCACGGCAAAAAATCACAAGTACCACATTCTGTATGACTCAGAGGTTTTCTTGAAAAAAAAAATTAAAATTTCAAAGAATGAATTTATTTTTAGCTTTGTTAGCACATACTTACAGCCTCGGTGTGAATGGGATGCACAGCAAAGAAGAGCGCCGTGACAAAAGCAAGTCGACAGTCCTTGAACACAGCTTTGTCACAAGTATACATCAGCACAAGAGTCACCAGACAGTGTAAAATTACATTCACTGCATGGAAATAGAAGGGGTTCATGCCAGCCAGCAATATGTTCAATCTGTCAGGAAACAAAACAAAACCACTGCTAGATTTGAGAGATCTTCTAATAGCAAGACATCTTTCAAATACTCTAAATTATGCCTTTTGCCCCATTTGCAGTCATCCAATGTTAATGCAATTATACTAATTACTGAAAAGCACGCTAAACTTCTGGATTATTTGATTAAAGAGAAACCATTTCCCCAATTTTTATATTACGTGGCTGTGTTTGGCAACCTTCTTGACAGAGGTGGTAGAGCCCTGTGCCCTCGCAGCGGAGTTCACTGCAGACCACACCTGTGCTTCCTTAGCAACAAATCACCCTGGCCAATATCATGGCACTTGTCCTATTTCCCTGTTGGCACCTTCTGGGGTTCTGCTGGCCACGTGGCAGCTTTACAATATGGGTAGTTATTTTCTGTTCTAGAATAGACGCTTTTGCCCAGGAACAGCCAAGACAAGGACTTGGTAAGGTGCTGGAGCATCTTGTTGGCATAACAAGGGCATTTATTCCCCTTGAACCTTCAAAAGGGTGTCACACACTGAAGGTTAAGCCTTTATTTAAATGCTTTACTGCCATAAAGAAGCTTGTCTAATAGTTTGCATCATTTTTATAAGGACATTGATAGCAAAGATAAGTTAGCTAACGTCACCCTTGACTCAGTGTGACAGTTAGGGTTCATTATTTGTGCCAATCATAAAAAAAAAATAAAATGTAACAAGCTGTTATGACATTTGTTTGACAGCGCATATTAACACATTCTTCTGGTCACTGTTTTTTACAGCCAGCTTGCTTAACAGCTGCTGACAAGCTTTGCCTTACATGCAGCTGAAGATAATTCTCTTAAGTACTAACAACATCTGTATATTTGGACAAATATATATATATCTACACAAATGTACACACATACACATGGTGCCTATCTAGGGAAGGCTCCATATACGAACAAGGAATGTGGGAAAATGTCCTTTAACTAATGTTGAAGGACTTTTTATTTATAAACAAACTACGAGATAACCAGTGAAAAGAAGACTTAATCTAAATATTTTACATGCAGTTGAAAATATGCTATAGGATCAATAATCCTTCCTGTTGTTACTAAGAGACTCCAGGTCTCCCACGACAAGCACAATGCAACAGCAAGGACACTGAGCTATTGCTACTATTAAAAAACACCTTAGGTTTTTCGTGAAACAGAGGAGGTGTGAAGAGGTCTGTGAGAGCCAGACTTTTTTTTTTTTCATAGATAAATCTCTACATTTCTTATTCATCAGCAAGGAAGCACTAGCTGTCCTGGATTGAATTTTCCACACCAATCCAATTTTACCAGACCAAGAGTTGTACTTGTGCATTCCTGCTGTGCTCCCACTGGAGTGTTTGTAGAGGCAACAGATGAAACCCAGAGAGTTTGTGGAAAAGTGAGATTTTGGCATGACTTGACCTTTCCCTTTGAAGTATGGGTTGATGCAGTTACATTTTGACAAGACATCAGTCTGTGTGATTCAAGAATACATGAAGAGTTGGAGGTTTTCCTTTTTTTTTTTATCCCATTTCTCCTGCAAGCCACTTCAGGGCAGCAACATCCATCACTTTCCCTTATTTCTACCAGCACTGAATGACAAACCACAACAAATGGCAGTAACAGACATCCAGCCAGAGCTTCAGCTGCAAACACACTGCAGCAGTGGAACCCCCAGGCAGGAATCCTGTTTTCAGCACAGGGGAGAGCAAGGGGCAGCACAGGGCCACCCTGCCCCTAAAGGAGCCACAGCTCACTCCAAGACACCTGCAGACATGCACAATGACAGGGACCCTCTGCAGGAGACATTCTTTATACAAATGAATCACTGCTGGCTGTAAATCAGCTGGAGCACAGTCCACTGCTCCCCCTCAAGTGCCAAAGTGTCATCTGGGAACCTGATTTCTGGAGAAAGTAGATGCAGGCAGGTGAGGACAAGTACTCAGGATATCAGGTGACATGAACTCATGTACCAAAATGGAAGAGATTCTCATTTAGTTGGCCACGTTATGAGAACCAATCACCAAACCCACAACACCTGATAATACTCATCATGTCTGATCACTTCCCATCCTGCAACACAGGTCTGCTGGCAGGAGAGGCAGAACTTTATAGGCAAGGGATCTCCCTACCCCCATCAGGTCCCCTATCCCAAATGTGGGGTGTGCCCTTCACACCCCTTCTTAGGGTGAACATCAAGTCAATGAGGCTTGTAAGCTGTGAGTTAACTGATGTAAATTATTGAGAACAGCTCTGTAAAAGCATCAGCCTCGCAGCTTGGCTGTTCCCCCGTGCGTTCTTTAAAGAAATAAATAAACAGCAGAACAAACCACAAACATAATACCACACTATTCAGGTAACTCTTCCACTAAACAGCAAAACCTGACTGCAAGTATGTTTTAAATACCATCTTTGGTGGTCCACGAACACTAAACATGAGTGTGTGCAGGTGCTATATTCACACCACTGCTTTTTGCTGCTAAAGCTCTTTGTCATAAGAAATTAGGCCACATGGCAATGAAGGAAACATTCTTTCATCCTGAAACAATCCCAGCAGAATGATGTTGAAACATTAGCAGTGGTTAAATTTATTGTATGTCAAACGGGTGAGTAAATCTGGGTCTTCAAAGAGCTCTAATCCAAGTCACAAGAACTTTGCAAAGCTCTCCAGCTCATACAGCCATGGGGGAAAAAAGCCAGCCTGCTATGGAATGCCAAATTTGCTCCACTGCTGAGGAACTGTGGAGGAACTTCTGGGCAAGGGAGCCAAGAAGGGAATGGGTAAATAAAAAATTACTTCACCCCTCTTAATCTTTAATAGCCTAACAGAGAGAGTCAGTCTTGTTTACTGGCAGCAGCATGCAGCAATTATACACAGCAGATGGTTCAGCAAGCAAAGGAAGTAAAACAGAGGTAAGAATCTCAAAATTCAGGAAGAAGTGGCCTTTCTCCAACATCATGTTTATAAACAGAAGTTCTGGCAAGTAAAAACTGTACTACACTGGAGGGAGGTGAGGGCAATATAGTCCTTGTATTTCCATACTTATATTGCCCCACAAATAGGGAAAATTGTACCGTGTAGTCATTTCTGCATGAAGATCATAACCTCTGTCTGAGCTAAAGCACAACTTGCACGATAAGTCTTATGGCCTTGGTAGAGCACACAGTGAGGAGAAGAGATGTGTTTGCAAACAGTATCCTAAAGATTTGGGGCTGAACACAGCAAATGATAACACTTCTAGGAACAGAGACCCTCGAAAGAGGAGATACAACCACCTCAGACATGGAGGTCTTTCCTCTAAGTCACCCACGAAACACTCAGAAAAGAGTTTTTATTGCTTTAACATCTCTGCTGGAAGAGTCCCTGAAGCAAAGATTCTGCTAAACCTCCTACAAAATGGTAAATGGCTGTTCAAATGGACAGGCCCTCAGAAGACCCAGGGAAAGGAGGAGAAGAGCACAAACACCAAAGTGCAGTCTCTCAATACTAGGTGACATCGACAGGTATCTTCTAACAGAGCTGAACAGCATCACCCCAGCCACCACCAAAATAAAAATCTGATTATGGAAATCTCAGCATTAATCACATGTCCCACCAGGGCAGAGAGGCTGCACTAAAACAAGTATTCAAGCCAAGACTCAACACTGTTTTTGTGTCCAAGTGTGGCAGCATGTGTGGCTCAGCATGTCACACCCAAGGCAGAGCACTCCCCAAACAACACGCCCACACAGGAGGTACACCAAAATAAGAAATCCCTTGATTTTTTTTAAGGCTGATGGATGTTTTCCAAGAACAGTGGAATAGGCTTGCTTTGCCACCTGCAGCAGTTTTTCTAGTATTCCTCCATCATTCGGAATTACTCTGCTTCATTCTCAGGAAAAGAGACTTCCACAGGCAGCAGCTGCTGAAGGTCCACTGAGTGAAGCCTGTACAACAGCTCTCCAAAAGAAAGCAAATCATTCTGTCTCTTAAAAGTAACCTCTCTCAGTACCCTCAGAGGTCCTTCCAGAGAAGTTATCAGGGACACATCAGTTCTGGGTAAGCCACAGAGAGGGCCTGGAAATGGAGTGGGACTCAGTGGCTTCATCCTCACAGACTCAGAAACAGAGGGGTCTGTGCTGCAAGAGCACAGGCTCAGACAAATTCCATACATACCCAGTTACAGTATATAATCACCAGCAACACCCATCCCCCCCAGCTCTAATATAAGTGCTTTTCATTCACTTATACACATGAAGACTCATTCAACATTTTTTAATGCCTCTTATGGTTTAATAATATTGTAAACCATAATTGGAGAGTTTCTCTTTTTATAGACTTTGTTATTATCCCTGGGCAGCTCTTGTTTAGTTTAATCTGTTTTATTATTTTCAAAAGACTAACAATGATACACAACACGTTATGAAATAGAAATGCGCAGGATAATAATGGCAATTTGTTATAGCAAGTAACAGTTACTGGAAAGTCTCAGAGCATCCCACACCTCATAAAACCCCCATAGTTTTTATATGGAAGGCTCACATGCAGGTTTATATAAATTAATTTAATACGTAAGGATGGATTAAGTTTCTTGTGATGATCTTTTCCTGTTCAAATTGTGTGTTAAATATAACAAACTTTACGCAAAATTATACCCACTTTCAATGCATGGTGGAATCTCCTTATAAACTCCACAGATGCATGTACTTCATGCCAGGAAAATGAGCATTTGCACTCCAAAAGAGGTGCAGCTGCATCAGTGATAACAATGGTTAAGGCTGTATGTGGAAACAGCTCCAAGATTAATGAAAAACCTGTAGCAGTAAACAGAAAATAAGGCCCTTTGCAGTGGTGTTCCTGCAATGGCCAGTTTCCACCACAAAGTGCAACAGCACTTTGTGCTGATTTGTGCTGATAATCTTTCCACAGTACAGTACAATGCCTAAGAATTAAATGGAAAATAAGGCTTAAATGGTTTGGTCCTTGATTTGCTATAATGGCAATGGGTGAGACAACGGAGGCCATATCAATTCCCAAACTGCAGCAATTGCCTCAGAGCACACAAGTCATCAGTTACAAGAGCACTAGTTAAATGCACGCATTCAGAGCAGGCTATTGCTTTCCAGCAGGGGTAGGGAAAGAAAACAGAAATCATAATTAGACTGAGAAGAAGCAGCACCTTCAAAGTGGCAAATGTGCCAGGACAGAATTTTCTAGTGAACCCATAGAAAGCGTGGTTTGATGATCATTCCTGTGTTACAAGAGCACCATTCACAAGGCTTTAGGTTTGTCTCCACAGGCAGCCTTGGAAAACTAGGGAAGAAAAAAAATCCAGATGATGGCAAGCAACAAAATTACAAACCAGGTGTCATTTTATCTAGATAGTGAACAAAATGCAGTTTGTCTTAAAAAATATTCTTGAGTAGCATCTCAGCAAGAGCTGAGGAAATTAGCATCTCATGAAACTCTTCAGCAGCCATCCATCAAAGGGTGCAGAGAGAAAGGGAGGAGACATGATCAAAAGCCAAGTTAGGACAGTCACTCATCAAGAAGAGAAAGCAATAGTAACCAAAATCTATTATAAAGTTATTAGTCCTAAAGACAGTATTTCAAACTGGATGTAATAGTTCTCCACCTAATTTGAAGTAAATTTGAAATAAGCTGAGGACCATGAAGGAAATGCCATTCGAACTTACTAAAAAGAAAAAAAAAAAAGGTACAGGGAGTGAAAAGAGAACAGGCTTTTTTCTTTTCCCCTTCTTTCTTTAAGTCTGTGAGAAAATAAACAGAAAGCCCAGGAAAGCAGTCAGAAACAGAGCAAGGAAATGCAGATAAATGCCTTTAGCTAACCAGCAGCAGCCAGAGTACTTTATTTTCACAGATTCTAAAGAGTATTGACAAGGATGCTCCTGTGGGTAAGAAGGCTGAGACTTTAAGGTAAAAGATGGCCAAAGAGAATTAATGATGACATTGGTGCAAGACGAACAGAATGCCCAATGAGAGAAAATCCCCAGGAATTGGTAGGTGTTAGAGACAAGTCACCACTGAAGCAAGCAGCAAAGAAAAGTGTGACTGCATTCACCTCAGCCAAGTCGTTCAGGAGAATTAGAGAACTCCTTCCCTCATAAAAGGCTTTACATTCAAGAGACAGGTAAATTTTATTCAGGGCTGAGAAAATGTGAAAGCAGACTCCTACATGCTTTGAACACACCTTTCCCACTGGGAAAATCCTCACCTCCAGGCTTGGCTGCAAGCAACATGGACCCCCCAGCCAGGTCTGCATCCCATCCCAGGGCAGGGAGCTTCCCCTCACCTCCTCTGGAGTCCTGTTCTCCTTCCAGGGAGTGCAAGCAACCCCAGAAAAACACAGCCCAAACTTGCGACCATAAACATCAGACACCTGCTACAAAAATTCCATTTGTGAGGGAGACTTCTTGTGCACCTGGCACTGGGGAAAAACCCTTAGCTTTGAGGCACCAAGCTTTGGAAAACACCTAAAATGGCAGCAAGGCGTTCTGCCCAGGGTCAGAAGAAAAGCTTATGTGCTTAGAGACGTGTCTGTATATTCCAGCTATAACACAATCAGCCTCACAAAAGCATCTGCTTTTCTTCACAAAGTCCACCTCATGCCAGTACTACATCAATTTCATGGCAGGTATGACAGTAGCAGTGTGGAGAGTGATCACCACAGCATAAGTAGAAATAGTAGACTAAGCTGTACAAGAGAAATACTGACACAATCTTAAACACTGTGATGTACAGAGTGAAGAAAATATCTGTGAACTGTGTATTTAACCTGACACATTATAGCTCCACTACATTACCCTGCAATGTCAAGCTGTAATATAGCATTAAATCAATAAAGAAAATATAAGGTCTTTTTTCCTTCCCCAGGTTGTTTTAGTTCTCTTAAGCTTCCCGTCCTTGAAACTTATGCCACTGACACAGCTGAAAAAACAGAAAGATCAGCTGTAAACAACTAGATAGATTAGAAGGCTGAGAGTGAGTTATAGAATCGGTTCTCTCTTTGGCTATGGTGTTTACATCTAACCCAAGCTCACATTCACTTAAGGCTTTGATCCAAAGCCACTGGAGCCTCACCTGAGGCTCTCAATGCCAACCCAGAATACAGAGCGCTGCTGAAGGTCCCTATGTACTTCCCAGGCAGGTACACAACCAAGCCATCACTGGCTACCAGCCTTGGTGGGCAGACCTGGAAGGTGAACCATTCTGCAGGCAGCACCTGAGCACAGCCGAGACTATTTAATTTACCTTGCTGCCCATTTATTTTTTTCCAGATAGAGTAATAGTAGGATGGCTTGCCACACAAATTGTGTGTCAGCATCTTTTCTGGTAGGGGACCTGCATTCCCTTTTGCAGATTATTTCCCCTCCAGCTCCTCTCCTCCCAGGCCACCAGCAGCAGCTGGAGTGGACACTCTGACACCGTTCCCACAGAGTCAAGCACATTCCCAGTGAAAGGTCCCTCCCACCTCCTTCGAGGAAGAGCAGGTATCTACCTGCGAGTGCCTTCCTGCCATGCCATCCTCCCAAGTCTTTGTCACAGCCACATGTCCTAGACCTGTCACCACCTTTTTCTCCTGCTCCTGGTGAGCTGTTCCTTGAGGCATCCCTAACCAGCCTCTGCCTTGGCACCACCAAACAGCCTGAGCACACAGGGCCTTCACTTCTCTGGCACCTGCAAACCAGGAGCTCATATCTGATAAAGCATCTTTAAATCTTGGCATACAGGGGATTAGAAAGGCTTCATTCTCACCATTTTCTATCACTGCATACCTTCACTGTGCTGCTGATTACACAAAGTCTTCATCACCTGTTTGTTTCTGGGTTGGAGAATCTACCTAAATGGGGATTTGGCAGACAGAAAGAGAAAGAGAGAAGGAGACAGCATTGAGGACGGTACCTTCTGTTTCAGCAGCTGAAAAACATTTCTAAAAAACCACTGGAAACAAGGAGTAACTGAAGTGCTACTGAGGGAATAAATGATTCAGTGAGCTTCTGTTAGTGGAGGCAAGGTGTAAGACAGAAAGCACCCAGTTAAAATATAAAATCCTGGTCGAATTACAGAACTGGCAGTTCTCTTTTTTTTTCCCCCCTCTTTTTTTTTTCTACCTTTCATTTTAACATTTTATAAGGAAGACACCAAAAATAGTACCTTCTGAGTCCAAAAAGTTGCTTTCTTTAGAAAGAAGTATATTGGACCACTTCTTAAGAGAAGAAAACACCTGCAGGTACGTACCTTTAAGCGACAGCAGCTGGAGAAGAGAGCATGAAGTTTTTCTGAAGGAATAAGCAAAACCACTACCTACCATCTCAACCTGTCACCTAACAGTTACACGTGTGTAATAGGAATGCTTCTGAGCCAACGCATTCAACATTCCTTTATTTTATAGGAGTCAAGAGAAAAGGTAAGAGAAGTTCAAAGACACAAACCAAACATCATTTAATTCAACAGTCCATATGGAAGCTTTCCCCTCCTCTTCTGATGTTAACCCACACAAAACAGTGGAGCAATTCTGTGAATATTTTAATTTTTGCTTAATGGTTCCAATGGGCCACTCTTTTTTTCCTCTGATCATTCATACTGTCAGATCCAGTGTGAATAATGTCAAATACTTGAGCTCTTGTCACAGTTTGGCTCCAGAGCATTAGTCTACTGAAATGAGGACTGTCACTTATGATTTCCAATTCATCAGGGACACTGAACTACTGTTACACAATTTCAGCAATGTCTGCTTCAGATTTCTCTGACAGATGGGTGATAAATTTTTTTAATTGAGATCATTTCAGGAATATGTAGCTTATATGTAGGATATGTTCAGCATAATGAAAAGTCCACAGGGCATTTTGAGTCCTGCCTCTTACTTTCACAGTCACAAAAGGCAGAAAAGAGACTGAGACAAAGTTTCAGTAGATAGATAAATCCATAGATGTAAATTTCAGCCCACCCTTCACATCTGTTCTGTACAGGCAGTTTGGAGATCTCCCAGATTCTTTAATCTTAATACAGCAAAATGCGAAATAAGCCTTTACAGATGAAAGTTTCATGCAAGAGAAGTAGAACCACTAGGCTGAAATAAAGATTCATGTTGCTATTGAAATGCCTTAGATTGACCAAATGAGCAAGATAAATTAAATAAAACAAGCAAATCCACAAACAAAAAAGATAGCAGAACATTTGGTCCTCTCTTCCCTCCTTCCTGAACTCATCACACAGTTTTCTCAAGTATCTTAAGTAGGTGGAGTAAATTCTAACAAAAGTATTAGCAACATTCATTTCCATTCTGTTACCTATCAGTTTCTGCTGAGCTTTTTACCAGAATCAGGTAAATCCTTTTTTCCTTCTGCAGGAAGACAGAGAGCAACCAGCAATCTCCTGCTGGGCAAGGCAGGGGCAGATGGTTCAGGCAGGCAGAGCACAGCTCAGCCACAGGTTCAGTGCCGCTTGGCAAAACATGCAAGCTGACCGAGGATTCTTTGGAAGCACTGGATTTGGAGGATTCACTCCACCCAGCTCTTAGCATCTTCCTCTGACACCCTACTGGTAGAAATTAAATGGGAAGAATGTGGAAACTGGAAGGCTGGAAGGATAATTGGAACACAGAGGATATAATCTCCCTCTGCAGCCAGGGAAGATAAACGATTCCTTCCCTATTCCAAATGCGATGCCAAGTGGTGAACAAATGACTCTGCCTTTGACCCAATGTCTTGGCCGTATGGTTATTATAAGCACAGAGGATGAAATCTTGTTCACAAAATTAGTGTCACTTCCCTTCCAGAAAGGACTAGGCAGAGACAGAGCTTCATCCTTTTTTGATACATACCCCTTTAAATAGCAAAGGCAAAACCAGTTCAAATACATACAAATGGGATCTAGAATATTTAGCTCCCATTTTGTTATTAAAGTTTAAGTTTCTTTTGCTCATTAGCATCACAATCTCAATCCTGCAACCTGATCGAGGATGCCACGTCCAGCACTCCAACGCTAATATTGCATGCAATGAGGTCAGTGGTGATACAGGTTCACTCCTCTCTCCAATTACCCCCAGAAGAATTGCTGGAGGAATGGATTAATTACACAGATCCCCAAATTATGACAGTTTGGTTAGACACATGATGGAGAAGGCAGCTGTGCCTGCACTACCTACTCCCACCTTGCTCTCTACAGAGATTGCTGAGACGGCCTTCAAGGAGAAGGTACAAAACCTGTTCTAAAAATTCCAGTTGGCAAGGGTCTGTGCTATTCAGCTCTCCTTTACGAGGATCATGCCAGCCTGTGCCCACACAGCCAACACTGACAGCTCTTGGCTCCAAGTTCACCTTTACAACCAAAGAGCAGCAAGTGCTGTGTGTGAGTGCCAAAGGGATGTCCCATTTCCCAAAACTGCTCTTGCTTCACAGAAACACTCAATTTCCACATATTCACGAAATTCTACTTATATATCCGGTGTGCTAATGAGTTGATCAGCAGAGTGAACAAGGAACCGGTAACACATCCCCCGGCAGACTTTCCAATAACCATACCCTTTATTCCCAACGCCTGCCGTAGTTGTAATGATCATCTACTGAGCACTAGACATCATTCAGCCACACCACCAGCCCTTCCAGCACAGCTCTCTGCAAACACATGTATCATTTCTCAATGCTGAAATGTGCTAAATATTCATCATCATTGATGTTCCATCAGAATAAATTAAACAGAGAACAGACTAACGGAAAGAATGACAAACTGTATGGATTGTAACTTAGCTGATTCGCCACAAATTCTTCTCCTGGGGGAGAGAGACCGGCGAAGGTTTTCTTTTTAGGACTAGCGAAGGGAGCTGTCACTTTATTACTGTTCAACTTCCTTTATTCCTGTAAAACCGAAACTCCTCCTCAACAACTCTGCGCGGTACACAGAGAAGGAACATCTGAAGCAAGGGAGGCTGCAACTCCGTGCCTGACACACCAGGCTGGCAGCTGCGGGAGGGATGCACGGAACGGCGCGGTACCCGCGGGGCTGACCCCTCCACTTAGCGCTGACAACAAAGGTACGGGTGATACGGGTCTGTTTCAAAACACGACGCGCTAAGTTTCTGGCACTATCACTCAGCTACGGAGGAAAGGTACTGGAGATAAAGCACAGGAAGAACTCACGGGGAATTCATGTGAGCACCTTCCCCAGTGGAAAGCTCTTTCCGAAACGCTCCGTTTTCCCTTTTATCCCTCCCGCAAACCGGGTAAGAGGCGCCACCTGCTCCCAAACAGCCGGGAAAAAGGGGCACTCGCCGGGAGAGCGGCGGACTCCTCGGGAGCGTCGCCTCATCGCTTCCCTTCTCCAGCAAACTCGCCCCGGGCCGGGCAGCGGGACCGCGCCGGTGGCTGAGCCCCGGGCGCACCCCCGTCCCGCACAGCTCCGGGCAGAAATGCTGAATCACGGAGCCGAGGGCGCGGGACCGGGGCTGCCCCTGACCCCACGGGGGCCGCCCGCACACGGAGCCGAGAGAGGGTCGGTCCGTGCGGAGGGGGAGCCGCCCGCCCGCCCCGCTGCGGCGCCCGCACTCACTTGAAGGTGAGGATGCAGAGGGGCCGGTAGGACTTGTGGCTGGTGTTCTCGGCCATGCGCTTGCCCCAAAAGTCGTTGGCGAAGGCGGCGGACACGGGGGTGGCCGCCCGCACGTCGGGGTTGTTCACGATGGCCCAGACGTCGTCGTGCACGAACTCGCCGCGCAGGGAGTTGCCGTAGCAGAGGGCGCAGAGCC